>CAMOHE010043354.1:0-40773 GCA_946598075.1 Artocarpus hirsutus | reverse complement strand
TCTTGAGTTCTCATAGTTCTTGCTCCATAATAAGAATAACATTTAAGTTTTAAAGAGTAACTTCATTATTTTCCATAACTCTCCACCCATGATACACCCTCGAAACTACTATCAGCTTTTTTAGTAGCAATATGAAGGTAATTTCATTGTTGTCCTATATTTGAATTTAAATAATCCTAATAAACGTAATCGAAAATCATTGAATAAAATAACTTAAAAATAACTCTAATTCTTGTAAAATTCTAATTGTGATCTCCACCATGAACATAATATAGCCACATCTACTATAGTTGACCTAGACATAAAATCAAGTTCTTTATCATTATTCTAGTAAAAGTCTGATCTTAGATATTATTCCATAAAGATCGAATAACATGCTTCATTAATTTTGCCAAGGACAGTCGCTGTAATCGGGTATATAGTCGTTATTTTTTTTTTCTATAGTTGGCAATAAAGGCCCCGTTTGTTTTTGTTCTCCAAATTTTTGGAATATTTTCACACGTTTTTTGAGACAAAAATTTTAAAAACACTCTCAGCACAATTCCCAAAAATTCTCATTTTCCAAAACAAAAACATTTTTACCTATTTTGAAAACAATACCAAACGGCCCCAAAGTGTCACTTGCATAGTTGTGCCTATAAGGTATTTACATGGTCTGATTGTTTTCAAAGGCAAGTCAACTACCTCATTCACCTATTCTGGTATACCAATTATTATCCAATCATTATCAAGCATCAGTTGGATCTCCGTTGGGTCGAGCTGCATATAACATAATCTCTTTGTAGTCTCTGATAACTCAACTAGCCTATTTAGTTTTATAAATTTTTTATCTTTTTTTTTTTTTAATTTTTTTTGTAGTAGGGCATATAACCTAAATCCACTTCTTTGTTGGCCCATATAAACCGTGAAGAACGTAGGCCGTCCCCAAAATCAGATACCAAGTCAATCACAAGGTAATAGACAGCCAAACTTAGGCCTCGTAGTTGGGAGGGATTGTGCTCAACCAACTCATCCCATGGCTGGTGGAAAACCTGTAATTTTTGTTATCAATGAAAATGATGTTTTAATTGCTCTTTTTTTTTTTTTTTTTCATTATGCTGCCCTGCATTACTCGTTGAAAAAAGTTATTTTTTTTCTTGTTTTTCACGTCCAAATGAATACACAATTCTTATGTTTAAGTTTAACGACCTTTTGATCGAGATTTCTACCATAATCTCTTATATCTGACTGTGTTTTAGGCATTGCCTCTCTTATATTTGGAATTTAAGTTCTCAAAGAATTCACATCCAAATCTTAAAGGTAGATGTAATGAATAAAATGTGGCTTTTTTATCTGATTTTCTACTTCTTGGAACCTACTGCATATCTCGTGCATGATATATATATATATATATATATATATATATATATATATATATTTGTTTTTACCAATTCTACTTTTGGCCTCTCTATTATTTGAATACTCCTGTTCTAGTTTATTGACTATTTAAAGTAGTATATTTTAAATGCTCTTGTCTTTAATAATGATTGTCTCTTGTTTTGTAGTCACTTGCCAGGGTGATTGAATCTTGTGCTGGGAACACGCCATGCTACTCACAGATTTTGTTTCGGGATCTGCTGGTGTCCACAACCCTTTCTCCTGTATGGTTTAATATTGCAATTTTCCTAGTCCTGATTGCTATCTTATGTCACTTTCCATTCATATTGGTCATAGAGTTGAGAACATATTATAGAACTGAATTAAATTTGTTTTGAAGGAATTTTGTGGTAGTAGGCATTAGGCAACTTGTTTGCAGCATGAATTTTCGGTAGAGTAATATATGATAATTTTTTCCTTTCCAGGATGACACAATAAACTTATTTACATACGCTGTTCTAAGGTTGATCCCACGTGCTTTATCCTCTGGAGTAAGCTTGTGGTCCTATTTAAGGAAAGGAACAGCACCTCATGTGGTCACTGCATCTATGTTGTCCCATTATGGTACTATTTCAGAACAGCTTTTTTCCTCTCGTGATATCTCTCCTGCTGTAGATAATGGTAAGCCAGTAACACGACCCTTGCGTCATAACAAGTGGTCAAAGGGAAAGGATGGTTTTATTGTCACTGATATTTGGGGCACTGATGCTGGTAGTTCAGTTCCTTCCGCTCCAACAGTGTTGCTTCGCCAGACAGAGGATAGAATGTATCTATGTTCTTATCAGCATAAAAACCTTACCATAGTTTTTCTTGTTCCTGTATCTTCCATGCCAAATGGGGAGCAAGGTGTCTCAGTGGTGAAGCGGCAATTCCTGGAAAATGTTAGTTCTCTTTATCTATTATAATCTCTGCGATGATATTCATCAAAGTATATCTGTCACCAGTGTTCTTATTTGTTGATCGTTGCCCTGAGTCCATAGCGGTCACTTATACATCAGCCAAATTTCAAAAGTAGGTAGAGGTCAGCTAAGTATTTCCTATTCCTTACAATATACACAGATGAAACTGCAGCATCAAACCATTTGGATTTTGCGTGTTGGGTCTATTATGGGATCAATGTGAATATCACACAACTGGAAGGGAAAATTGTGGAAAAGGTAGGAAGAAATGGAGAGTTTTGCTTCATGAAGCCTAAAAGATTCTTTGAACATAATGAAATATTTGCAATGCATTTGCTTCATGAGATGGCTTTTAATATCATTGGTGGATAACAGCCATCTCCATGCTATATGGTTCATGATAACGTCCTAAATACACCTTTCTTGTTATAAATCCTTGCTTTTTCTTGGATATTGACTGAAATCCAATCATAATCTTTACTTATTTCCTGATTTGGATTTAGCGTTCTTTTTAAGAAAGTATGCTGGATTCTTTTGAAGTTTATCAGTTTAAGTTGATATTTATACCTACTTAACAGGCTGCCCTGAAAATATTGCAAGTTGAAGAAAAGTTATCGGAAGGATGGGGTGGTGAGAATGCTTCTCATGTTAGTGGTTACCGCTATTTACTAGTGGATGGTGACAGAAATGTATCAAGGGCTTCTCCTCCTGGAAAAGTTACAACGCTTACTAAGGTAAACCATCCTGCCATGCTTCAGCTAGGTGACAAGTCTTTTAGCATAAAGAGTGGGACCTTTTACATTATTCCACATCATTATCTGACAGAACTTTATTTCATATAATTTGATAGCACTTAGGTTGAAATGGATGCTTTCCTGATGGCTCATCTTCGATGCATTCGTAGTTTTTTAGGTTTGAGGCAAAGTGCATATAGATTGAATTTCAGCACTTTCTGCCCATGAGAACCTTAGTTCTAATAGCTGTCACATGGATGAGCTGTGGGAAATGGCATAAATGGTTTGCCGTTGGTTGGACCATTTATTTCGCCTCTTGGAGTAATCTACTTGTAATAACTCTCACTTTGCCTGTCCCTTTTCTCTGATTGTATTGCATACATTATCGAAGTTGTCTGTATCTAGGCTTCTGCTACTGACTGGAAATTGGTTAAAATACGTTGGGGATCGACTTTGAAAGCATCATCTTTAGTAGTCCTTTCTAGTTTGATATTATTTTATTGGAATTCTGCCAAGGCGTCAGCAGCAAGACTAGAAATCTAGAATGAAAATTCAGTACGTTGCTTTTAACCTGGGTGTCATCTAGTGCATAATGTAAGTTGTTTCTTCATCAGACGGGATTCTGTTCATGGAACAGAAAAGCCAATTCACAATTTACTTATGTAAGCTTTATTGTGTGCTGTTTGTTATCCCGTAAGTTATCCTTGTAGACAGGCCAATCGGTTAGCCCTATAATTTTTGCACGTTGGGTCAAGTTTGAGCTCCAAAGCCTCGTACGAAGAATTGAGGATCCTGAAGGGGCTTCATGTTGCCTTGCTGTCTGACTCATTTTCTCTGGTTGCAGGAATCTTTGCTGGCTTTAAGTAAGCTTAGAGAAGAGGTTGATTTGGATAAATCTAGAGCACAATGGGGTGATGCTGGTCATGAAAAAGAACTGGAATTGAGCATTAGAGCAAAAAACAACGCTTGGGTTATTGCTAGGCTTACAAGAGGGAAGGAACTTTATATGGTACTAGAAAAAGCCAACGAAACTCTTCTTTATGCTTCTGATGCTGTTGAGTAGTTCAGCAACAGGTACTTTTTTCTTCCTTCAACAAGCTTACACTGCTTGGAATCCTGTATAACTTCTCGAGTGTCTTTTATTTTCATGGAAGTTATTTGCATTTGATATTACATATATTTATATATGTCTATGTATATATATAAAAGACTTATTACTTGGTCTTATTTTTCTCATATTGATTTGGATCTCAAACAAATAGAAATGTATTGTTCTTATGTCATGCAGGTACTGCAATGGAGCTTTTTCGTTGGATTAAGAGGCATCTTTTGGTTTACAATGTTTATGCTCATATTCTTAGAGAGAATTCTTTGTTAACAAGAGAATAAAGTTGATCTATAGGCTTGCAATATGAAAATGGAATGATGGGTGTACTCACATGTTTAGTATTCTCCAGGATCGTGCCTCAACGCTCCACAAGTTGAATGGCTCTCTTTCAAAGCAGATCTTAGTCTGACTCAGACATTGTACTTCACAAAGAAATAAAAAAAAGAAGAAGAAGGTTTTGTTGTATATTTGTATCAATACTTGTAGATTGTCAAGTTGGTTAGACCTCTTATCTTTCGCGCCTTTTGCCTGAAGCATGTAGTTCCCCTGAACTTTATTGTAGACTAGCTAGTTGCATTCAGGTTGAGCATTTACTGCATGAATGAGAAAGGTAAAAAGAGGAGTGGTTTCCTTCTCATATAATTGTGTTTATTTACAAAATTAACAGTATTGATAGGCTCTTTTTGAACCTATGCCTCTTGACCTATAGCACCGTTACAGTGTGCGAACTTCAAATTTTGATAATTTGCGACTTGAGCTTAAATCCACATCTAAAATCTGAGGTTCAATATTTCGCACACCCTACATTTAAGATAGGATTAATTACAAAGATTTCCTTAATTTTGGTTATAAAAATAATGATAAAAATTAAAACTATAATAAAAATAGTCTTTATTTATGATTAAAAAAAAATCAAGTAAAACCATTACACCATTTGAATACTTGTCTTTAATATATCAAAATTTTCTTCAAGACTTTGTTAATTTTTTTCACACCCAAAAAAGAAATTTGAAATTTTAAAAGTTGTATATGTTAGTAAAATGAAAAAGAATATAACACAAATGTACTCAACACAACAAACAATATAACATGAACTTTTTAAAGATAAAACACTCTGATAGTATTAATAAAATTTCTTTCATATTTTTGAAGTTTTCTTTGGTATTTATTCCTTTTAAAATTTCAAAGTATGTTTCAAATGAGAAAAAAAGTTAATAAAATTTAAAGCAAATTTTAGTATATCGAAAAAAATAGGGATCTAAATAGTAGTGCGTTTTTAATTGATTTTTTTTTTTAGTTTTTAATCATCAATAAAGCCTATTTTTATTATAGTTTTGATTTTTTTTTATTATTTTTATACCTAGGATTACTAAAATATTCTTAATGTCAAAATTGTTTGTCAATTTGCTGTTAAAATACTAACAGAAGGAACATTTTTGTTTACAGTTCAGACTTCATAGGGAACAGATGTTACGTTCTGAAGTTCAGGAGCAAAGTGTCTTTAAGGCTATTCAAGGGGAATTTTTGTAATTAATCTTTTTTAGATAAATGTGTGACAAACACACTAATTTCGCAATAGAATGATTAGTGAATTGAAAAGACTTGTTAAAACTTATGGCTCGATGTTTTTAAACACCTTTTGTTTCACTCGTAGAGATGTCAAAACAGGTAGAGCCTAGTGGGCTAACACAAGCGCTACATGTTTAAAAGCAGGCACGGCATCGCACAAAATGACACGATTATTGAATGGGCCTAGTCCATCCCGCTTATTAAATGGGTTGGGCTTGGTGTAACTTTTAAGCACGAAATACATTAAGGGCACAACACGAGTACAAGCACAAGCATGTTAAGAGCACGATTGAAGCTGAATTATAAGCACGGTTAGATATGTGCAATTTAAAACTAATTTTACTAATACATTGTACATTCTTATAAATGTTTTTTTTATAAAGAAGTTCTAAATTTCTGATATATTCGATTAAAAAAGAAAAAAAATCAAATAGATTTTTTTGCTGTTGGTGCATTATCAATTGTCAATATATACTTTACCCTCTTTGATTTATATGAAAAACTGAATAATGAAAACTATATGGTATAAAATTCTACAATGTTCTTACCCTCAAGAAAAGATTTTTTTTTTTTTTTTATCAATGATACACTTTCGTTTATTAAGATTTAGTGCTTTCATTTCATTTTGTTTGTTTGTTTTATATAAATTTACCACTAGGCAAGACAAAGATACATTAAGAACTAAAAACACAACAAAAAGTTTGAACAGCAATAAGGGCATGAGTATGACTCAAGCACTTTATGGGCATGGCCTATTAATAAATGGGTCATGGATTAGACTTGACGCCATAAAAATTAAATGGGTTAAACCTAGCACGACACTATAAATAAATAGGCCAACCCAGACACGATACAAGGCATGTTTGGGCTTAAATTAAATGGATTGGGCTAGCCAGGTTGGCCTATTTGACATCTTTATAATCGCTTGTGTAAAAAACATACTAATTTAGCCATAAAATGATTAGTGATCAAAAAATTTTATTAAAATCTATGCTCGGTATTTTTGCACACCCTTTGTTTTCACTACTTGTTTTAACCTATGGCTTAATATTTTTACACTCCTCTCGTTTTTGCAACATGAGTTAAAAACATACTAATTTAGTCATAGAAACAACAATATTAATGAAAAAACTTGTTAAAACTTATAGCTCAATATTTACGCATGCCCCACATTTTCGCTTTTTGTTAAATCCTATAGCTTAATATTATCACATATGCCCTGCTTTCGCTACATGTGCGAAAAAGCACACTAATTTAGCCATAGAAAATATTAATGAATTAAAAAAATCTTATTAAAAACTTAAAATTTGTGGCTTGATATTTTTGTATGCCTCCTCTTTTCGCTACTTGTTAAATCCTATGGCTCGATGTTATCATATGCCCCCTATTTTCGCTACATGTGTGGAAAACACACTAATTTAGCCATAAAAACATTAGTGAATTGAACAAACTTATTAAAACTTATGGCTCGATATTATCGCACGACCCCCTTTTTGCCACTTGTTAAATCCTATAGCTCAATATTTTCACATGCCCCAGTTTTCGCTACATATGGGAAAATAACACTAATTTAGCCATATAAACATTAGTGAATTGAAAAAACTTCTTAAAACCTATGGCTTGATATCTTCGCATGGTCCCGGTTTTCGTTACTTGTTAAAACCTATGGCTCAATGCTTTCGTAAACCTCATGCTTTCACTAAATGTGTGACAAACACACTAAATTAGACATAAAAACATTAGTGAATTAATTGAAAATTGTCAAAACTTATGGCTCGATATTTTTGTACGCCCCTCGATTTCACTACTACTTGTTATCCATCATTGATAGGGATTTTAATTTTTTTTTTTACAAACATTAAGATGTAACTAGTACAAGGATTATTCTTAATAACATGAATGGTTATTTTTATGTATCTTAATGTAATTTCTTGTGAATTGTAATCAACATCTTTAAAAAAGTTTCGGTTGACATTCAAAGAAAAAATAGACTTTCCATGCTCTTACTTAACTACCTATGTGAAAATCAAATATCAGTTCAAATAAAAAAAAATTAAGGTCATTGTCAATAGGATTAGTTGCTATAAGTTTGCAAATTGTTAAAATTACAATTTTAATGGACAAATTATAAATGTGCAATAAATTTAGGGATAACAGTGCAAAAAAACAAAAAACAAAAAATAAAAATAATAATAAGAGTTTAGTGGTCCTATACAACATAAAAAAGAGAAAATTATATTTTATGTTACACTTTTAAAAAATGTGTTTATTCATGCTACACTTAAAATAGTTGTGACATTATTACTAATATTACATGTTTAAATTGTATCACACTTAAATACGTGTGGTATTTATAAAAAGTAAGTTTCGAAATGTTACATTTATAAAATCCTCCCGCGAAGAATAAGAAAAGAAAAGCCAATCCTTGCAATAAATATCAGGCTTACTTAAGTTCACATATTATAACCAATAATTATTTAATTATATAAAAAGAATTTTAATAATTACGATGATCAAATTTTTATTTCCAAGTTTGGTTGACACTATAGGGAATTTATAAATGAATTTTATAAATTTTACATAAAAGTAAAAAAATAAACACCTGAACTATACACCTTGTCCTATTTTGGACCCTCAACTTTAAAACATGACATATAACACCTTTAAACTATGTAGCTTGTCTTATTTTAGCCTGTAAACTTTAAAACGTGACAAATTATGCCCACAAACAAGGAAACTTGTTGTGATCCTTCTCTTACTAAATTAGCTAAATATTTATAAATTGAGATGCATGACTCTCACCTGATTGTTTAATAAAAGACAATTTAGACAAATCTTATTTATAAGTGAATGGCCGCTTTAATTTGTGTCCCTTTTAAATATGAAGCCATGTGTTATTTTTATATCTTAGAGCACTTATATGATCTTAGTTCATATATATATGTCTTTTAATTCTTATATTACGGTGAATTGGTTCATATTTTCAAGATGTGTTTTCCTGATTTCTGTGTAATTTATTTTTATTTTAATTCACAAAAATATAATTCCAATATAAAACATTCACAATAAAAAATGTAGCCCCACTGTAATAATGTTAATTTAAGGATGAAATTTGGTAAACCTTTTCATAAAACAATTAAGAAAGAAAATAAAAAAGTTTTAGCAAGACTTATATAATTGAGAAATATAATTCAGGGACTTTGCCTTCAAACTATTTGTTGAAAATAGATATAGAGCCAAAAAGGTCAAAATAATTATTGTCTTAACCTGCAGTAACGGAATAGGACAAGTTGCATAGTTTGAGGATAGGGCTGGCAATTCATGTTTGTGTGTCGTTTTCATACAATACGATTACAACACAACACAATTAGACTAAACACGAACACGATTAATAAATGTACTTAAAATTTAAACATGAACACAAACCGCTTATAACATGGTACGACAAGATTAAAAAAAAAAACTTGCTATATAATTTTTTACTATATAAATTTTTTTAAAATTTCAACAAACGAAATTTAAAAAATAAAGAATGTTTTGACCTATATTTTTCCCCCAATCTATAAATTTTTTATAAAAGAAAAGAAACTGATAGTCTTTATATAGAGAGTAATTGAGAGAGACATTCTCATTTCTTTTTCATGTGGGACTTTTGAAAGTTAATGAAAGTTTTAAAAGCATAAAACAATAATAAAATAAATTAAAAGCTATCATTTGACATCAAATGATCATTTAGTGTGGTGGTGGCAAGTACAATAATACAGCTCAGGTGCAAGGTTCGATTCCTTAAACCTATAAACCCATAAAATTTTTTTATTTTAAGTTTACATGTGCTATAAATGATCGGGTCTTGTTGTTTCCCGTCGACACGTTTATACACGTTTAATTAATCATGTCGTTCTCATATCGTGTCATCATGAGGGTGTAATTTGTCACGTTTTAAAGTTTAAGAGTCAAAATGAGACAAGTTGTATAGTTGAAGAGTGTCATATGTTATGTTTAAAAGTTTAGAAGTGAAAATTGATCAGGTTATATAGTTTGGGGTGTGATATGTTATGTTTTAAAATCTAGGAGCCTAAATAGGGCAAATTGCATAGTTTAAAGACCAAGAGTGAATTTAACTATACATTTTTTACACTATGGTAAATGAGCTCTAAATTTTTAGTTTTGGCAATCAATCTTTTGAGTTTAAAATCTTGACAAGATTTTCATTTTCATAAGAAATTCTCGATGCAACTATGACGTTTTGGATGAAAATTATCGTGTGCACACAAGCTTTTAATAAAGAACTTTGTAAGCTTATTTCTCCATGTATTTTCCCTATCTTTCTCTCTCCTTGCCTACTTATCTTGGTCACAATAATGTTGCTGTCGGTAACTATAGTTGTCCCCAAATCTATTGTGTCATCATGAGGGTGTGATTTGTCACGTTTTAAAGTTTAAGAGTTAAAATGAGACAAGTTGTATAGTTGAAGAGTGTCATATGTTATGTTTAAAAGTCTAGAAGCGAAAATTGATCAAGTTATATAGTTTGGGGTGTGATATGTTATGTTTTAAAATCTAGGAGCCTAAATAGGGCAAATTGCATAGTTTAAAGACCAAAAGTGAATTTAATTATACATTCCTTACATTATGGTAAATGAGCTCTAAATTTTTAGTTTTGGCAATCAATCTTTTGAGTTGAAAATCTTGACAAGATTTTCATTTTTATAAGAAATTCTTGATGCGACTATGATGTTTTGGACGAAAATTATCGTGTGTACATGAGCTTTTAATAAAGAACTTTGTAAGCTTGTTTCTCAATGTATTTTCCCTATCTTTCTCTCTCCTTGCCTACTTATCTTGGTCACAATAATGTTGCTATCGGTAACTATAGTTGTCCCCAAATCTAGCCTTCAACTCCTTGTTTGCCAACAATTGGACACCTGTGTGAAAAAAAATAACAATAAAATCATGAAAATGAAAGTTTATTTACCAAGTAATCACATAAGGAACACAAGCACTACCTCATCCGTTAAGGCTACAATGGCAAGAAAAAGGGGAAGGAGTTTAGCTAAGAATTAGTAAATAATATTATATGTTGCCAAAATGTACTATTATAAGAAATTAGGATTCATTTCATGAGAAATTAAGAATAAAAGTCCTAAAATACTCTTACATTTTTCTGTTCTCCACCTCTCTCTCCTCCTTTACAGGCATCGTCGGCTATCGAGAAATATAGGATTTAAAGGTAAATATAAATATAAAAATTTTCCAACGACATCGCCACATTCAGAAAATAAAAATTGTCTATTCTATTAGGTGCTTAATGCTCCTAGTGATTTGAGCACTCATTAGGAGATGTGATTAAACGTTGGAATAGAATAGAATAATCATTCTGGGAAACAGGCCCAAATCTTGTATTTGGTTGGATTTAATAAAAGGAATAGTCATTCAAAAATGAATGACCTTTCTAGGGCTAAATTATCACTCCTCCTATTTGTAAGAGGAATGACCATTCCAAATACAATTTTCACCTTTTGTCCGTATTTACCCTTCTTTTTTCTTCTTACTCTAAACAGCACTCCCCTTTTACTTCACCGTAATATGTACCTCCACGAAAATAGACGAGCACCACCACCACTTTCTCTGCTCCAATCACGACTCCGTCGATAACCACTGCCAGGTTCCTTCTCTTTCTGGAAAAATTGAAAAATTATAAAACCAAAATTTTCATCTCTTTCTCATGGGCTCCTTCATGTAAAGCTTCCAACAAATGTCTAAGTCTCTTATACCTATCTCTTGAGAAAATCTCCAAGATGAATGTGGAATAATGGATGGATTCTTTTGTAGAGATATTATCCATCTTTGCTTGTATGAAACAGGGTGAAACCAAAATTAATTACTAGGAGATCGATAAAGATTAATACTTTTTTGAATTAATTTTCATATTTGAAATGGGTTTTGAATCCAGACATTTTTGCTCTGAAAATCAACACTGGGTTCGCTGTCCCTTTTTGGGTTTGCATTCTGTATTTGACAAATAGTTATATATTTTTTGGAAAAGAAAATAAGGGTAATTTTGTCCAAATAAATTATATCATATTCCATTCTATTGTATTTGTAAAATCCTAACCAAACACATTTTTACCCTTTTTTCCATTCTATTCCATTACTATTACCATTCCTATTATTCTTCCATTAGTGTAACCAAACACACTCTTAGGTCTCAATCAATTATAGGTTAGCATGTACAAATTAGAATAGAAATATATCCTTAGTGCATGTGTAGTAATTTTGAATGCCCGAACTTAATAAATTTGTGTTAATTAGTTCCTCATAAGAATATAGGGGTTTTATTTGACATAATTTCATGCATTTGACAATTCCTTTGATTAAAATTTATCAATTAGAGGGTAAATTTGATTTAAATAAAATTAATTTGGTGAAATTAGATCCTTAGAGCTTTGTTTTTATTTGTTAGTTTGGTTTTATTTAATTTTCATTAAATTAGTGATTTTACTAGGTTGGTAATTAGTGTTGATGGTTCACGTTTGTATCAACATGCTTATTGATTACATCAGAAAACATCAATCTAAACATAATCCACTTATTAAAAATGTCAGAGGATGTCAACCCGTATACAACTATTAATGCCACAAAATGTTTTTCTTAAACGGCGAACATTTGTAGTATAGAAAAGTTATCATATCCACAGAGAGGTGAAAGAGAATTTGTAACTCGAGAGATTGTTGAAATTAAACGTTCAAAAAGGCAAGGGGTTTTTCAAAGCAAATTTTAAAACAAAAGAAATATTTTTGTGATTTTTTTTAATTCAAAATTTAAAACATATAATTAAAACGTTGAAGCTTTAAGAATCCCTTGTACGTTTCACAACTAGTATGGAATTTTAACTCTAATTAATAATTATCTAAAGTATTTGATTTATTATATCCTTTCTCATTAATTGCAAGCACTTTTATTATTTTTATAAGTCAACCAAGAACGACAATATAGCAAGCCATAATGTAGTAAGGGTCATCCTACAAAAAATAGTAAAATAATCATCTCTCACTAATGATGAAAATTATAGCCGCTGTCACTCAATTATAATTATCATAATTTTAAGATAGAAAAGATAATAACAAATCAAAATTATTATATTTTAATGGAAATAATTATTAATTTCGGCAACACCTCGACTTATTAATTGGTTTAAGAATACACTATGCCATTCTTGTCTACAATAAATCAAGAATTACTAAGCATTTACTATGTCAGTCCATGTCTATAATGCAGTAGAAACTCAAATTAATAAACGAGCATGACTTCAGTATTATTAATATTAATTATGCAACATAATTAAATTACATGAAGAAAGCATGACTGAATTTATGCAAAAATTGAGCAGCATAATAATATTAACAAAAAACATAAAGATATAATTTATTCCACAAAAATATAAGCATTAGAAAGCAGATATAGAGTCAAAATCTATGCCAAAGTACCAGACATACAAGTTCATCTCTCTGCCTGACCAAACTGTCTACAATAATTTAGATATTATTTTATTATTATTATTTTAAAAGGGATACTGTTGAGTCTAACTCAATAGAAAGGACAAGGAAGAGAAAGAGGGCCAAAGGCCCGAAGAGATGCGGATCAAAGGTGGAGAACCCCCCAATTTATAGTGAAAATATTTCACTATTTAATAATTTTTTTATTATTTTTTTACTATTTCATTTTGATAAAAACGAATCAAAAGATTTGTTTTTATCAGATTTTTCTACGTGTATGGGCCTTTCTTGGGAACGTGTGAATTTGTGTGTGATTATCTGCCTCGTGGTGACTGGCGGTACAAATCAGGCGCAATCTGGACCGCTAATCTTGCGATCCAACGGCTACCAGACACATGTGAAAATGGGCCCAAGGGAGCCACGTGGCTCACTAAACCTAACCATCGATCAAAATCATCCAATCGAACGATTGGAAAGATGACTTCAGTATGAACGACCGCACGCGATTGGACATTGCACCAGATGCTGTCTGACACGCGTGAAGCTTGTCGGCGCGTGTGATGCACGCGCTAATCAGATTTCAACACCTGGACCGCACTATTGAGCGCAGCTGATGAGCTGACATTGACATGCGTCCCTTCCTCGGACGATCACGATCATTTGGGCGGCTCATCCAATGGCCAGAAACAACACCACATGTCTCCCTTATCCAAAATTCATTTTTTTTTATGATTTTTGAGGCATTTGTTGTCCAATTTTGTCTGTTTTTGCACCGTTTTGCTCCGTTTTTCCTCTAGATTTTAAATCTACAATAAAATAAACTAACAAAACTTAATTATTTTACAAACATAATATTTACAAAAATATTAAAAATATTTATTTTTCATTAAAACACACAAAATTAATTATAAACTTCTAAAATTTTTAATCTTTTACGGTTTGACATAGATATAATTTTTAAGACTTCGAAATATTTTTAAAATTACTAAAAATATAAGAGAATATATTTGCAAACTTAAAACACACTATCAAATACATTAAAACTCAAAATAAAATAACCGCACGTTATTTTTACAGTTTTGACTATTTACAAACTAAACACATATTTAACACACTAAAACGACTCTAAAAATTACCAAAAATATCATTAAACATAAAAACACACTTTTAAACACATTACACACTAAGACACAAAAACACCTATTAACACAAAAATGCTATTAATTAGAGGATTTAATGAGAAATAAAAGCATAAATAAATGATTTAAGCCTTGTAAAATATACACTTTGACAATCTCATCACACCCCCTAACCAGCTTATTGCTAGTCCCTATAAATTAAAGCGATAAAATTTTAAAATGATTTAATGAATATCCATGCAATGAAAACCATTTAACTATAATTTGACTTATTTAACTAAATAAACTAACAAAACAAAAATTTTATTTGAACAATTTATATGCTATTTAACAAAATGTATATAAGCCAAACTTAGTGCAGAAAAGGGAGATAATGAATAATTATGAAGTTTCATCCAAAACTAGGAATAATATTGTTATGATATTTTGCTTTAAATCACTCCTATAGGCAACAACAATTCAAATTTATTTATTTAGAACAATTAAAGAGCAAAAACATAAAAATAGAAATATTTACAAACTTTATAATTGTGGATAGTGTAATGTTTGGCTCCATTAAGCTTTTTTCATAACCCATTTAACGAGCTTTGGGTTAGTAATTCCCAGACCAGTTGGCCTAAGGTACTAGGTGTTGAAGCACTCCTGAAAACTTACTTACTCGAGTTAAAGAGGCTACGAAACCAAACTTATCCAACTTTATTCATTAATTTACATAATTGCAAACTTTATTTATTTACAATTCTTTTTATTTTTTATTATTTTATTATTTTTTTATTTTTTTATTTAATTAGTTTATTGATTTTGAAAATATTGCTGCCTTTAATTGTTCATCTTCACAAAATAACAAAACTTAAATATTCATAGTTTTGACTTACCACCACAATTAAACATTACAGTGCATGTGTGAAAAGAATGGCTTACAAATACTTTAAAAAATAAACACATAAAAGATGTTAAATAAAATCAAAGTTTTGAGAGTCCATAAAATTAAATAATTCAAGGAATAGAAAAATGATATTACATTAATATAAAATTCAAAAATCACAACAAAATAATAACACATTAATTACTAAGAAACTAATATTTACAAAACATTTTTTTTAAATTTTTTTAAATTTATGATTCACAAAAAAAAAAACACACAAAAATGAAAAATGCACAAAAATCTGGAGCAAAAATAAAAAATGGGGGCAAAAATAAAAAAAATTGGCCCAACACAACATTGAAGCACAATTTTGAAGTACAACCCTCTCCCCCCAACCTAAAATGTACATTGTCCCCAATGTATAAAAAGAATAGTAAGAGCAGATAAACATATTACCTAAATTAGCACAACTGTAGAGATGATCTGTTGCAAACTTAACAAACCAAACTAAAACTAAAACACACAACAATATATTACAAACTGGGTCTTTTAAAGTCATATTCCTTAGACTTTATTTTTTTGTTTCAAAAGTCAAAATCATGTTGTTACACAGATTCTTTAGAATTCGCCTCAAGAGGTGGCAAATACAAAGTATTTACTAATCATAATTGATTATAACCTCCTTAATCTCAGCTATTCTGAAAGAATTAATTTTGAGATTTATTTTCAACTTTCGAAGGTTTTTTTTAAGCAGAAAACAAAATAAGAAAACAAACAACAAAAATAAATTTTTACAAAAGAGAATAAATAGAAAACTACTTAGGGTTGGTAAACTAGAGCCATAAGAGTCTGTTCGGGCATAGTTATCCATTTTGTGTAGCTTTTTAGTCTCTAGCCATTTACTTTGAGTATCCTTCCATCGGATGGATCTTCAATTTCAACAACACCATTTGGAAAAATCTGTTTCACAATATATGGACCCATCCATCGTGATTTTAACTCACCAGGATGAAGGTGAAGACGAGATTCAT
Organism: Artocarpus hirsutus; assembly: GCA_946598075.1. NCBI lineage: Eukaryota > Viridiplantae > Streptophyta > Magnoliopsida > Rosales > Moraceae > Artocarpus > Artocarpus hirsutus. The sequence continues at coordinate 24,517 of CAMOHE010043354.1, read as the reverse complement.
AAAGATGAACCCGTTGATTTGGCTCAAGCTCTTTCTCAGAATCTGCTTATCATGAAATGCTTTCATTTTTGCCTTGTAAATCCATGAATTGTCATAAGCATCGTTCCTTAATTCCTCAAGTTCAGAGAGTTTAAGGTTCCGTTCAATATACCTGCAGCACTAAGATCAAAGTTGAGAGCTTTAATAGCCTAATAAGCTTTATGTTCAAGTTCCACAAGTAAATGACAAGCTTTTCCAAAGACGAGCCTATAAGAAGACATTCCTAAAGGAGCTTTATAAGCTATGCGGTATGCCCAGAGTGCATCTTGAAGACGTGAGGACCAATCTTTTTGATTTGGATTCACTGTCTTTTTCAAGATTTGTTTGATCTCTCTATTTGCTAACTTAGCTTCTCCATTTGTCTGTGGATGATAGGCAGTCGAAACTTTATGAATCACACCGTACTTTTGCATCAAAGCTTCAAAAGAACGGTTGCAAAAATGTGTGCCTTGATCATTGATTATAGCACGTGGTGTAGCATACCTAGATAATACATTTTCTTTCAAGAACTTTATAACAGTTTTATTATCATTGGTACTGCATGCAACGGCTTCAACCCATTTTGAAACATACTCCACAGCAAAAAGGATGTATAGGTACCTAGAAGAAGGTGGAAAAGGTCCCATAAAGTCTATTCCCCAACAATCAAATATTAAAATTGCTATAATTGGGTTTAGAGGCATCATATGACGACGAGACAAAGTACCTAATTTTTGACAATTTGCACAGGAACGACAATAGTGATAAGTGTCTTTGAACAAAGTGGGCCAATAAAGACCACACTGGAGAATCTTTGCAGCAGTTTTCTTGGCAGAAAAATGACCACCACATGCATCAATGTGACAGGATTTTAAGACACTATACACTTCATCTTCAAGAATGCAACGTCTCATGATTTGATCACGACAGTATTTGAAAAGGTATGGATCATTCCAGTAAAAGTTATGCACTTCAATCAAAAACTTTCTTTTGTCTTGCAAACTCCAAGCAGATGGAATTTCTCCAGTTGTCAAATAATTGATAATGTGTGCATACCAAGGCAACTTGGTAACAGAAAATAGATGCTCATTAGGAAATTCATTGTGAATTGGTGAACCATTGACAGAATCATTGACTTCCAAACGAAATAAGTGGTCGGCTACCATGTTCTCAACTCCTTTCTTGTCCTTGACAGTCATATCAAACTCTTGTAGAAGAAGGATCCACTTAATAAGTCGAGCCTTAGCATCCTTTTTGGAAAAGAGATACTTAAGGGTAGAATGATCAATGAAAATAGTGATGGGTGAACCAATCAGGAACGAACGAAACTTATCTAGCACAAATACTACAACAAGTAATTCCTTTTCAGTGGTTGAGTAATTCATTTGAGCGTTGTTCAAAGTTTTGCTTGCATAGTATACTACAAAAGGTTTTCCTTCCCTTCGTTGACCTAAGACAGCTCCTACAGCGTAATTGCTTGCATCGCACATGCTTTCAAATGGTAAACTCCAATTAGGGGATTGCATGATAGATGCAGAAGTTAACTTAGATATCAATGTTTGGAAAGATTCTTCACATTCTTTTGTCCATTCGAACATTGCATCTTTCAACAGGAGATTACACAATGGTCTTGATATGGCTGAAAAATTTTTAATGAACCTCCGATAGAATCCAGCGTGTCCAAGAAAAGATCGAACATCTCTAACAGTCTTTGGAGTGTCCATCTTTGAAATAAGCTCAATCTTAGCTGGATCAACTTCAACTCCTCTTTCAGAGACAATGTGTCCAAGAACTATGCCAGATGGAACCATAAAATGGCATTTTTCCCAATTTAACACAAGGCCTTTTTCTTCACATCTTTTCAAAACAGCTTCCAAGTATCAAACGAATCACCGAAAACAGTCAAATCATCCATGAAAACTTCCATAATCTTCTCAACCATGTCACTGAAAATGGTCATCATGCAACTTTGACATGTAGCTAAAGCATTACAAAGTCTGAATGGCATTCGCCGAAAAGCAAAAGTACCAAAAGGACATGTAAATGTGGTCTTTTCCTGATCTTCTAATGCTATCTCTATTTGATAATATCCTAAATATCCATCTAGAAAGCAATAGAAAGGATGACCAGCTACACGTTCTAAGATTTGATCAATGAATGGAAGTGGGAAATGGTCTTTTCAAGTGGTAGCATTTAATTTTTGATAATCAATGCACATTCGCCATCTAGTGACAACTCTTGTAGGGACAAAGTCTCCTTTTTCATTCTTTATCACAGTTACACTAGACTTCTTTGGTACAACTTGAGTTGGACTGACCCATTTACTGTCTGCAATGGGGTAAATGATACCTGCATTTAACAGTTTCAAAACTTCATTCCTCACAACTTCTTTCATTGTTGGGTTCAGTCTTCTTTGGGAATTTCTTTTTGGATTAGCACCTTTTTTCAATTGAATATGATGGGAGCAAATCAAGGGACTAATGCCTTGATATCAGCTATTGTCCAACCCAATGCATTTTTGTGATTACGCAACATGTTACTTAACCGTCGCCCTTGTGATTCATCGAGTTTGGATGAAATGATGACAGGAAAAGATTCATCAGCTCCTAAGAATGCATGCTTCAGTCCTTTAGGAAGTTGGGCTAACTTAACTTTTGGGATTTCTTCAGTGGATGGTTTTAGCTTTTCTCCTTCTGGAAACAAATTTTCAAAATATGGTTGCCAAAACTTTGTTTCCTTGTCCAATGAATGTTTGGGAATATCAGAAATGGGTTTGGGATTTTTAAGATCAGGACTTTGGAAGATTTCTTCAAGCACATCGGTTTGCTTTTGAAATTCTTCATGAATAGCTTTATTAATGATTTCAGTGTAAGAACACTCATCATTGCTTTGAAATTGCTTCCCAATATGGAAAACATTCACTTCAAGAGTCATATTTCCAAAAGAGGTTTTCATGAGAGCATTTCGACAGTTGATGAGAGCATTAGTCATAGCTAAGAAAGGTCTTCCAAGGATGATAGGAATTTTTGATTCCATATCCACCTCAGTTTGAGTGTCTAAAATGAGAAAATCCATGGGATAATAAAACTTATCAACTTGTAACAAAACATCTTCAACTATCCCTCGTGGTTTCTTGATGGATTGGTCTGCCAATTGCAAGACCACAGATGTTGGCTGAATCTCTCCAAGGCCTAGTTGTGAGTAAATAGAATAAGGCATAAGATTGACGCTCGCTCCTAAGTCTAACAAGGCTTGAGTGATTTTATGGGTTCCTATGTAATAGGTGATTGTGGGACATCCAGGATCTTTGTATTTGACTGGTGCTCTTTGCTCAAGAACTACACTTGGTTGCTCAGTCAAGAATGCAGTCTTTGGGAGATGATGTTTCCTTTTCACAGTGCACAAATCTTTCATTTCTTTAGCATAAGCAAGCACTTGTTTGAGAATTTGCAAAAGAGGAAGATCAATTCGAACTTGCTTCAAATGTTCCAAGATGTGTTCATAATTTTTCAGCACTTTCCTAGTAAGTTGAAGAGCTTGAGAAAAAGGGGCTTTTACTGGAAGCTTATTCACTTCTTCTTCTTATCTTTGGGGAACATCTTCTTCATTTCTCGCATCTATGGTGTTTGATTTTTCCAATGATTTACCATTGCGAGTAGTAACATGACTAACCTCTTTATCCTTCTTTTCAGTGTTAGAGGTTTGTATCATGTTTTGTCCTTCAGAAATGACCAGAGTTTGAGATGAACATTTTTCATTCAATTTCAAAATTTCTTTTGTCATTTGTGTTAAAGCAGCTTCAATTTTCTCACATGAATTGTTTTGTATCTCAATGAATGCTTGCAATGTTTCTTCAAGAGATTTGCTTCAGTGTGAATCATGTTCAGGAACATTTTCTCCTGAGTGTATTTCTTCTTCATTTCTCCAATGATTTCCAAATGATTGCTCTTGATTTGAATTCCTTCTATAGAAATTTAATTTGTTTCTTCCATCAGGATTGAAAGTTTCGGGATAAGGAGTACAAGGCTTATGATTTGTCCTTAAGGCATTACATTATTCCTCATATTCTCTTATCACTTCCTGATAAACATGATAGTCCAGCGGTGGTTGTTCAAACCTTTCATTCACAAAATTTGTTCCTTTTAACTCAGCTCTTGTGACTACATGACTTCTTTTCTCATTCTTTGCTTTGAGGATTTCTAATTCTCTTGCAAGGTTTTCAACTTGAACCCTAAGGTTGTAGTTATCCTCTTCCTTCAATTGATGAATTCTAGTTGATCGGGACTTATTAGTATTATGAGAAATATTTAATTCAGCCCACAAATGAAATTTTTTAGTAAATTCATCAAGAAATTCCTTGGCCTCTTCAGAATCCTTGGGTAAAAATTTTCCATTGCACATCACTTTCAGATATTGGGGATCATGACGTATGAGTCCTTCGTAGAAGAAGTTGACGAAACACCAATTCTCGTAACCATGGTGAGGACATTGACTCAATAAATCTTTGAACCCCTCCCAAGCTTCATAGAAATTTTCATGGTCGTTCTAGGAGAAATTCAAAATTTGTTTCTTGAGATTGTTGGTCTTTTGATATGGGAAGTATTTGTGGAAGAAAGCAGATGTCATGTCATTCTATGATTTGATGGATCGAGGTCTTAAAGAATAAAGCCAACTTTTGGCTTTATCTTTCAATGAGAAAGGGAAGAATTTCAATTTAATGGAATCAACAATGTCAGGGTGGTTATGGAAAGTGGTGACAACTTCCTCAAATTCATGAATATGAGCATAAGGATTTTCGCTTTCTAATCCGAAGAAGGCTGGTAAAAGTTGAATCATGCTTGCCTTAAAATCCTGTTTTGGAAGATTTGATGGAAACACAATAAATGAAGGAGTTAAAGTGTGAGTCGGATGCATGAAATCTTTCATCAGCATTCTTTGAGGATTCTCACCAAGATTCTCCATCGCGAATGAATTTGAAAGAGTGGTTGACGAAGATGAAGAATGCAAAAAAGAGTTCGACAATTGTTCACTAGGGTTTTCAAAAGATAGAGCCTTAATAAATTGACCAAGTTTGTCTCTATGTCGAAGCATTAAACCTAAGTGTTCCTCCTTTTTTTATTTTTTTTATTTTTTAATTATTATTTTTTATTTGCGAAGGAAAAGACAAAGTGCTAAGCTTTTATTTATTCGGGAAGAATAAAGCAGTGAATGAAAAGCATTTGCCTAAGTTATTTTGTAGATCTTGAGAATTATATACTTTAAGGATGTTTCAAAGAAAGATTAGTGGGGCTAAGGCTCCTAAAAACCAATCTCCTAGTCAAAACAACGTTCTTGGAATGACTGGTGTTGGAAAAGTCTCCAAAATTAACTAGCTATGGGAACGGTATCCGAGCCAATACTAACCCCCGAACAGAACTTCCTTTAAGAATACTTTTCATAGAACCACATTTTATTTTATGAAAAACCTAACTCTAAAATTTTATGATATTTTATTTCTAAGTCAAAGCCTAAATCTAAACCTAAAACTAACAAAATAAATATTTCACAAGGAAAAAGAAAGAAAACAAAATTTTTATGATTTTATGATTTTTTTATTTTTTTATGAATAGTGAACAGTGTGTGAATACTGACATGAATAGTAACTTATGTGAATAGTAGCCTACTTAATTATTTAACTAAACTAAAATAACAATATTTACACTATTTACTAGATAAGGACAGAGTACTTATCTGGTTTCCCGCTTAATTCAGCAATTTGACAAAGTAACAGCACCTCTCCAGCAACGATGCCAAATTTTTGGTTGTGTTAACGCCCTAAGATGTTTTTCTTAAACAGCGGACGTTTGTAGTATAGAAAAGTTATCGTATCCATAGGGAGGTGAAACAGAATTTGTAACTCGAGAGATTATTGAAATTAAACGTTCAAAAAGGCAAGCGGTTTTTCAAAGCAAATTTTAAAACAAAAGAAATATTTTTGTGATTTTTTTTAATTCAAAATTTAAAACATATAATTAAAACGGTGAAGCTTTGAGAATCCCTTGTATGTTTAACAATTGGTATGAAATTTTAACTCTAATTAATAATTATCTAAAGTATTTGATTTATTATATCATTTCTCATTAATTGCAAGCACTTTTACTAATTTTATAAGTCAACCGAGAGTGACAATATAACAAGCCATAATGCAGTAAAGGTCTTCCTATAAAAAAATAGTAAAATAATCATCTCTCACTAATGATTAGGTGCACTAATTATGAAAATTATAATCGCTATCACCCAATTATAATTATCATAATTTTAAATAAAAAATATAATGACAAATCAAAATTATTATATTTTAATGGAATAAATTATTAATTTTGGCAGCACCTCGACTTATTAATTGGTTTAAGAATACACTATATCATCCTCTGTCTACAATAAATCAAGAATTACTAAGCATATACTGTACCAGTCCATGTCTATAATGTAGCATAAACTCAAATTAATAAACGAGCATGACTTCAGTATTATTAATATTAATTATGCAACACAATTAAATTACATAAAGAAAGTATGACTGAATTTATGCAAAAATTGAGCAGCATAACAATATTAACAAAAAACATAAAGATATAATTTATTCCACAAAAATATAAGCATTAGAAAGCAGATATAGAGTCAAAATACATACCAGAGTACTATACATACAAGATCATCTCTCTGCTTGACCAAACTGTCTACAATAATTTAGATATTATTTTATTATTATTATTTTAAAAGGGATACTATTGAGTCTAACTCAATAGAAAGGAAAAGGGAGAGAAAGAGGGCCAAAGGCCCGAAGGGATGCGGATCAAGGGGGGAGAACCCCCTATTTATAGTGAAAATATTTCACTATTTAATAATTTTTTTATTATTTTTTTTATTGTTTCATTTTTAAATACGAATCAAAAGATTCATTTATATCAGATTTTTCTATGCGTATAGGCCTTTCTTGGGAACGGGTGAATTCATGTGTGATTCTCTACCTCGCGGTGACTGGCGGTACGAATCAGGTGCAATCTGGACCACTAATCTTGCGATCCAACGGCTACCAGACGCGTGTGAAAATGGGCCCAAGTGGGGCCACGTGGCCCACTAAATCTAACCGTCAGGTTGGTCAAAATCATCCAATTGAACGACTGGAAAAACAGCTTCAGTATGAACGATCGCACACGATTGGACACTACCCGAGATGCTCTCTGACACGCGTGAGGCTTGTCGGCGCGTGTGATGCATGCGCCAATTAGATTTCGACACCTAGACTGCACTAATGAGCGCAGGTGACGCGGCTGATGACACGTTGACACACGTCCCTTCCTCGGAAGGTCACGATCATTTGGGCGGCTCATCCAATGGCCAGAAACACGCCACGTGTCTCCTTATCCAAAATTTGATTTTTTTATGATTTTTGAGGCAGTTGTTATCCAATTTTGTCTGTTTTTGCACCGTTTTGATTTGTTTTTCCTCTAGATTTTAAATCTAAAATAAAATAAACCAACAAAAATTAATTATTTTACAAACATAATATTTACAAAAATATTAAAAATATTTATTTTTCATTAAAACACACAAAATTAATTACAAACTTCTAAAATTTTTTATCTTTTGCGGTTTGACACAGGTATAATTTTTAAGACTTGAAAATATTTTTAAAAATTACTAAAAATATAAGAGAATATATTTGCAAACTTAAAACACACTATTAAATACATTAAAATTCAAAATAAAATAACTGCATTTTATTTTTATAGTTTTGACTATTTACAAACTAAACACATATTTGACACACTGAAACGACTCTAAAAATTACCAAAAATATCATTAAACATAAAAACACACTAAAAACACATTTTTAAACACATTTACACACTAACACACAAAAACACCTATTAACACAAAAATGCTATTAATTAGAGGATTTAATGAAAAATAAAAGCATAAATAAATGATTTAAGCCTTGTAAAATATACACTTTGATAGTCTTATCAATAACCCATTTATTAATCGCATTAATTGTGTTATGTAGTTTCAATTGATATATTGAATAAATAATTGATATAATTATGACCTGTTTAATATAATTATGACTCATATAATAGGTTTATTAGTCAATTTATCTTTATTTTAAGAAAAACAAGTACATTTTCTTTGACGTATGTTATAAACTTTTGTATTATATCATATATAATTAAGTTTGAAAAAATGTATATAGTTGATCATGTCAATTCGTGTTAATCATCTTAGGATGGTTAACTCTAACATGACTCGTTTATAATTCATGTTAATCATGTCAACCTCTTATTGACTTATTTATAAGAAACCCACCCCTTCTAACTTTGTGCGAGCTTAGTATCATGTTATTGTGCGGGTTTAGTGTCATGTTATCGTATCATGACCTACATTACAGCGTTTAGATTTTACTTTATTTTATTTTATTTGATCAATTATTCAAATAATCTTAGTGTTAATATAATTTCAATAATTAACTAAAATTAAAATACAATCTTTGTAGGAAAAATACTATATTATCACTCTATTACTTGTGTATGACCACATATACCTACATGCATTTAGCCAACAACAAAGTGGTATTGGGTAGGAGTGCTTATCCAATCAATCCATACTTTTTAGCTCAAATCAATTTATACATGTGTGTTTGATAGATTTGCAATTAATCTAGTCCTCAATTAGCACGTCAAACAATCAAATCAAATCTAATAAGCATAAGTATAAGTTGGAATAGTTACTTTAATTGGTTACTTAGACTTTCAAAATTTAAATTTTTGGATTGGTTTTCTTCATCGGAATTTTATAATTTGCAAAGACATCTATATCTAGATAATAAAATAAAATTTATAGAATCATAACTAATAAACTAGTCTCATAGCGATCCCATTCCTATCACATAAGATACAAAAATATTAAACCATGTATTATATAGATATACATATAAAGTATTGATCGGTTTGGATTAATCACTTTGTATGCTCAATCCACAACGAATATGCATGTATGGATTTAAGAATGTGCTATCTAATCTATACTGTAATTAATCGGTTATCCGCACTTTATGGATTAGACTGTATCGTTTTAATCGATTTAAATGGGTATCTATATATTTTTTAACATACCCTTTTTAGGCCTAATTAACCATCAAGTGGTTTAAGTATTTAGGCAACATGCTACATTTTTCATATGTGGATTCAATTATGCCATTTGTATAATAATTATTATAGCCCATGCCATTAACGTGAATAACAAAATTAATGATTTGATGGTTTTGCCCTTTTCATAAAGCATTAGCCATTATTTGTGTGTTTTCATCTTCACCATTCATCCATTTCTCTCTCTTTTGCTTCTCTCTCAACCAAAGAAATACACATGTCATACTTACTCACCGGCCTACACCCCCGCCAAAGATGCATGTTGTCATGTACCTCCATTAAAGATCTTGGATCTCTACCCATGAGAAGCCTATTCTCTCTCTCTATCTCTCTCTCTCTTGCTCTTTCTCTCTTTATTGTCACAATGTCATCAAGATCTACATTGCTCCATGATGATTCACCTTGTGGCCGTGTGGAAATTAGATCTGTTGGACATTGATTGGCCCATATGGAATGTTCATATTGAACATTAACCACCATCAACCACGCCACAAAATAAAAAACCGTTTCGGGCAAGAAAAAATACCTCATCCATGTGATGGACACAACTATAGTTTTGAAATTCTGTTTGGGTCCCTAAGCATACAAAAGCATTTAGAAAATCATCACACCATCCAGTGAGTTTTTTGTGAGTGCTTAGAAACCCAATACAGCATCAAAATCATAGTTGGTGTTGGGCCAAAATCGAACCAAATTCACATCAATGGCAGGAGGTACAAATTGATTCGATTCATGCTTTCGCTTTGTGAATTAAGTTGTTTTAATTGTCTAAATTAACTTATATTTGGTATCCTAGCCATAGAAACTCTGCCATGATGTGTTCAATTTTTGAACAATTTTTTTTCTTTTTCCCGACATATATAGCAGTGACTTGTTTTTTTTTTTTTTTAATTTCCTTTGGAAATTCTTAATACTTATGCAAGAAAACACTTAGTTTAATGTTTTCTTAATTTTCTATGATTAAAACGATTGTGTTTGGCCAATATTGATGATCTGTGAATTTTCAATTATTTGACTGTGAGAAAAAAAATTTTTTGGTCAATGTAAATACTTCATTGATTATGTGTTTTAAATTCTAAAATTATCAAATTATTGATTTCTGAGCATTTTGAGATTTGAAACCACTGAATGCGATGTCAGAATCATTGGAAATCATTAGATTTTCGTTCGGGTCGAAACTGGGTTGCAACCGGGTCAGACGACCCAGCTGGAGGTAGAAGACTATTCAAACAACAAGTTGTTTTTTCATTTGGGATAGGAAAACGACATGTCTTTTGGTCTAGGGAGGTGTGTCCCCCTACACGGTAAAAACCGACACGTCGTTTGTCATTTTGCATTCTGAGGAAAAATGACATGTCGTTTCATAGGCACTAGAAATTAAAAAAAAAAGGAGGAAAAATTTTAATTTGCAATAATTTCATGGGAAATTAATTTTGTTCATTATGTGCTAAGTATTTATAATTGATGTGCTAATTTAATGTTATATGTATAATTAGTTTTTTATTATACATATTATTAAGTTATGACATTTAGCATAAATTTAGATTTTGTTCATAATTTTTATATTGCCTATAGAATATGCACTTTTTTTTATGAATACTCTTATAAACAACATTAAATGTCTGAGTGATCCATATGATTTTAAATAATTAGAGCTTAGCCACAGCACCTCTAATTATGCAAAATTATATATTAATTTGTTTAGGATCACATTTGGTTAAAGGACATTTATTGCAATTAGTTATACTCAATATAATAAACTTTATCCCATGGGAATTTTATTATATTGATATGACTAATTGAAATAAAATATCTGATCATATTTTCTAATTACCCATAGGAATTAGAAAAGGGAACGTGATTTGATAGTTTTATCATACAGTAAAATAAATATAGCTGAATTAGAACTTTAGCCTATAGACAAGTTTGATGTCATAGATTCATGATTTTATGCATGATTTACATTGGTAAAGCATGATTTATGTCTATTAGTCTCAATATTTTGGATCATAAGCATGTTTAATTATGCAGTCATACAACCTGCGAATTTCTCTGATATTCGATGTGATATCCCTGAACTGAAAGAGGATAACTATACGGTCTGGAAGGAGAGAATTCTCCTTCACTTAGGGTGGATGGACATTGATTATGCTATAAGGAAAGACAAGCCCATAATTACTGAAACCAGCAATCAAGATGAGATTGCTTTTTATGAGCGATGGGAGAGATCTAATCGGCTTAGCGTCATGTTCATAAAGACCAAAATCTTTGCTGGCATGTGTGGTTTCATCGAATAGTATGACAAGGTCCGGGCATTATTGAAGGCCATTGATGAGCAGTTTGAAACTTCAGATAAGGCGCTTGCTAGCATCGTAGTTATGAGGCTCTCGTCCTTGAGGCTCACCAGTGTGAGAGGTGTGCGTGAGCACATCATGGAGATGAGGGACATAGCAGCTCAGCTTAAGAATCTTCAGTGGATATGTTTGAGTCTTTTCTAGTGCACTACGTTCTAAACACCCTTCCAAAGCCATATGGGCCTTTTAAAATTTCTTATAACACACATAAAGACAAATGGTCAATCGATGAACTGCTAACCATGTGTACTCAAGAAAAAGGGCAGCTAATAATGGAAATGGGTGAAACTACACTGACAACGACCAAGGGAAAGAATCAGAATCAGGACCAAAATCAAGCCAAGGATAAGGGGAAAGGTAAAATTGTTAGATATGTATGCCCTAAGGAGTAAAAATGTAATATGTTTTTGGAGACATTTTTATCAATAAAGAATTCATTTATTATTTATATACCAAATCTTATCCTCTTTACGTTCATATTTGTTGAATGTATGATAAGCAAACAATAGTTTAAGGCTGTCGGCCTAAACCTTTAAGAATTGGGCATATGATGGACAAATTATGCAAAAGACACGATTCTTAAGGTGACGGTCTAAATTATAATATCTGCAATCAAGGGAATAAAGTTAGGCACTTTATTTATGTAAAGATTGTTATGTTGTCTATATCCCTATTAGGAGATGGTTTGTCTTGGCCATCGGAAGAGGATTCCATGAATAGAAACATTGGCATATTGTTATAGGTAACGATGTGTTAGATCGAGACATAAAATGAATTGATTTGGTTTAATAATTCTGTCTTGGCAAATCGATTCACTTTAGACAATCATTTGTATTGTATCTTAATCTTGAGACAAATAGTGGGCCCGTTGTCTTGACTTGTGTCTTTTGATGTACCAAAGGGTGACACCCACATTTTAATAGTGGTATACATGTCGGTGCATTGGAGGCATGACTCTTGATAGCGTAGACCTATTATTCATAGATATAAAATCCATAGCTCCTCTTTAGGAGTAGTGATATCCTCTTATATGCGTTATCTTGTAATTGGAAAACTAGAGAGCTCAACCATTTAGATACATAGGTGTAACCGAATAGTATACTGTCTTTGGATGGTAAGTTTTCTGATGGTGAGATAATAAAACGTAAAATAAAAATAATCGGGAAGGTAAGACAGAACTTGTCCTTAAGCTGATTATGGATAATCCTATGGGGAACGATACACCATGATATGTTATGGAGACTTAGCTATACAAGCTTTGTAATTCTATATAGTTCAAGAGTGTAACTCTAAGCTTTTAGTGGAGTAGTATTGGGGTTGATAATTATGAAATGTATATCTGGGATATTGGGTTTCATAATTATCAGGAGCTTGAACTATATAGGTCCATCAGGTCCCCTTTGCTAGCTCACAAAATCCTGTAACGATATGGCGTACTTTTTCGATAATTGATGACTTATGTTAGATTTATTAGATTGGTTGAAATTCGAAAGAGTCAAATAATTCATGTCTATTTATCGGTTGAATTAATATTGTGACAAAATTAATTCAAGATAAGCTTGTAAAATTATTAGGAATCTATTTATTTTCCTAGAGATTATCTAGATAAAATTGTTCTAATTAGATAACTTCTCTATTGGGTTATTTGAATTAAAACTGAGGCTTTATCCTATAGAATCTCCAGTGGAAAATAAAAGATTTGCTGAGATTTTTTTTTTTTGCAGTTTGGCATGCCAATCCTTAAGTTCGGCTTGCCGATGGGGCAAGTTCGGCATGTCGGTTAGGCAGATCGGCCTGTCTATGCGCGAATAAAAAATCACGTGTTTTCACACAGATTTCATCCGATATTGATCCGAATTTGATTCTGATTCGAATTTTTGAGACTTTATCTGATAAGGACTGACCCTAGACCCAACCTCTATAAATAGGAAGTGAGTCTGATAAGTTATTTAGATCAATTGAGAGATTAAGAGTGATACTCTACTGGTGAGAATCTGAAAACTCCCTGAGAGCTTTTGTTCACAAATCATGAACACTAGCTTTGGGTTCTCTCAATTGGTTAGAAGGAGAGTCACCTGGTGGAAGAGCTGTATGTGTGAGCCCACACTCACTCCGATCGTGGATAGAGAATAGCAAAGATGGCCAGTTGATTGAAGTCTTTCTGAAACGTTACTTCCCTTCACTCATTGTAGGAGCTTTTCAGCACACAAAAGTTAGTAGGATCTGATTAATTTATGCATATAGCATGCCAAACTTGTGTTTTGGAAAATACTCTGATATAAATTTTTTAAAATTCTGCTGCGTACTATTTTTCTAACAAAAATACCTTCCAAAGCTGTCATTAAGAAAGAATCCAAGTATTTCTTTTGTAAAAGGAAGGGGCACATGAAGAAAGATTGTGGTAAATTTCAGAGTTGGCTTGAGAAGAAAGGTAATCCTGTCTCATTTGTTTGTTATGAATCTAATATGGTTGATGTTGTTTATAGCACATGGTGGATTAATTCTAAATTTACAATCCATGTTGCAAATACCTTGCAGAGTAGGCGAAGTCTAAGGAAGCCAGTGGCAAGTGAACAAGACATTTATTCTGGAAACAAGATGCGTTCACATGTAGAGGCTGTTGGAACGTGCAGTTTAGTTCTAAGTAGTGGTTTCATTTTAGATTTAGAAAAGACATTTTATATTCCAAGTTTCTCTAGGAACTTAATTTTTGTATTAAGACTTGTACCTTTGGGATATTCCTTTACTTTTTCAGAAAAATCCTTTAGTTTATTTTATAAATCTGATCTTATTGGGAATGGTATCTTGTCTGATGGTCTTTTCTTAATTAATTTACAAAATGAACCATCTTATACTGCTATGCATGTTCAATCTTGCATTAAGCGTTGTGTTATAAATGAGGATTCCTTTATGTTGTGGCATCGGAGATTAGGACATATCTCCATTGAGAGAATCAAAAGGTTAGTAAATGACAAGGTACTCAGTACTTTGGATTTTACTGACTTCGAGACTTGTGTGGGTTACATTAAGGGAAAGCTAACCAACAAGTGTAAGAAAGGTGAGTTTAGAAATATTAGAGATCATACATTCAGATATTTGTAGTCCAGACATAGACCCATATGGTCTAAAATACTTTATCTCTTTTATAGATGATTACTCATGATACATGTATCTCTACTTGCTTCATACAAAGGACAAAGCATTGGACGCCTTTAAAGTTTTCAAGGCTGAAGTAGAGAAACAATGCGGAAAAGAAATAAAGATCATGAGGACAGATAGAGGTGGAGAATATTACACTAGATACACCGAGGATGGACAAGCTCAAGGTCCATTTGTGAAGTTTCTTCAAGAGCATGGGATGGTTGCCCAATAAACCATGCCTGGTTCCCCATATCAAAATGGTGTTGCAGAGAGAAGAAACCAAACATTAATGGACATGGTATAGAGTATGTAGAATCGCTCTAATCTCCCTAAATTTTTGTGGACTGAAGCTTTTAAGATGGCTGTGTATATATTAAACTGAGTTCTGACCAAGACTATCCTAAGGATGCCATTTGAGTTATGGAAAGGTTGGAAACCAAGTTTGTGACATATACATGTTTGGGGATGTTCGTCTGAAGTAAGAGTGTACAACCCATAAGCGAAAAAGCTAGATCCGAGGACCATTAGCAGGTATTTCGTTGGATATGCTGAAAGGTCCAAATGATATAGATTCTACTGTCCAACTCATAGCACTAGATTTGTGGAATCAAGGAACGCCAAGTTTTTGGAGAATGACTTGATTAGTGGGAGCGATCAATTTCATAGCATAGTTTCTAAAAGAGATCATACTGAAGCTCAACCATCTATATCAAGTGATAGGTTGATTATTGTTCATAACACTTCTATAGTTCAACTGAGTGTTGTGCAACTGATCGTTGAAGTTCCACAAATTGCTGATAATAATCTAGAAGGTCAAGTTGCTCAAGAACCATCGGAAACAGTTTAGCAATAAGTTGAACAATAGATTCCCCAAGAAAATGTTGAGTCAACATTAAGGAGATCTACTAGAGAAAGGAAGTCAGTAATTTCTAGTGATTATGTTGTGCATCTACAAGAATCAGACTACAACATTAGAGTCGAAAGTGATCCCGAGACATTTTCATAAGCCATGAGTTGCCAAGAATCAAAACTTTGGTACAATGCTATGAAGTATGAGATGGATTCTATGGCATCTAATGGAGTCTGGGATCTTGTTGAGTTGCTTAATGGTGCAAAAGCCATAAGGTGTAAATGGGTTTATAAAACTAAGAAAGACTTATTGGACAACATCGAAAGATATAAAGCAAGACTCGTCACCAAAGGGTTCACTTAGAAGGAAGGAATCAACTACAAAGAGACAGTTTCTCCTATATCTAAGAAAGATTCCCTGTGCATCATCTTGGCAGTCGTTGCTTATTTTGACTTAGAGTTGCAGCAAATGGATGTGAAAACAACATTTGTCAATGGTGATCTAGAGGAAAAAGTTTATATGAAATAACCAAAAGGATTCTCCTCTAGCAATGGTGAGTATTTGGTGTGTAAGCTTAAGAAATCCATATATAGGTTGAAACAAGCTTCCCGTCAGTGGTATTTAAAATTCCATGACGTGATCTCTTCATTTAGATTCGTAGAAAACATCATGGATCAATGTATATACCAGAAGGTCAGTGGGAGTAAAATTTGTTTCCTTGTTCTTTATACGGATGACATTTTGCTTGCAACCAATGAAAAGGGTATGCTACATGAGGTGAAACAATTTCTCTCTAAAAACTTTGACATGAAGGTTATGGGTGATGCATCCTTTGTTATAGGTATTAAGATACATGGAGATGATATAAAGGCATTTTGGGTCTGTCTCAAGAGACCTATATCAACAAAGTTTTAGAAAGATTTCGGATGAAAAATTATTCACCAAGTATAGCTTCCATTGTGAAGGGTGACAGATTCAATTTGAATCAGTGTCTGAAAAATGACCTTGAAAGAGAACAGATGCGCAACATTCCATATGCTTCAGCTGTTGGAAGCCTTATGTATGCTCAGGTTTGCACAAGACCTGACATTGCATTTGCTATAGGAATGTTGGACAGATATTAGAGTAATCTAGGATCAGACCACTAGAAGGCTGCAAAGAAGGTGATGAAGTACCTACAAGAAAAAAAGACAACATGCTTATGCATTGACGGACTGACAACTTGGAAGTCATTGGCTACTTTGACTCTGACTTTGTTGGCTGCATTGATTCACAGAAGTCAACTTCTGGATACATTTTCATGCTAGTTGGTGGGGCCATTTCATGGAGGAGTGCCAAGCAAACTTTGACTGCTACTTCCACTATGGAGGCCGAGTTTATGTCTTGTTTTGAGGCTACCTCACATGGTGTGTGGATCAAGAGTTTCATTTTTGGGCTTAGGATTGTGGATTCTATCTCTAGGCCATTGAGAATATTTTGTGACAATTCAGCTGCTGTTTTTATGGTTAAAAACAACAAGAGCGGTAGTTGAAGCAAACACATCGACATTAAGTATCTAGCCATAAAGGAGCGTGTTAAGGATAAAGTAGTGGTCATCGAACACATTAGCACTGAATTGATGATTGTTGATCCCTTGACTAAAGGCATGCCACTAGTAAAATTTAGGGATCATGTGGACAGAATAGGACTTAGTTCCCTTATGTAATTTCGTTGTACTTTGTAATGAAACTCTATATTTATGATGATTTTTCATTTATCTTCAATTAAGTGCACAAATTTATTTATGAGAAATATCATTAAAGTTTGGACCTAGAATAAACATAGAGTTTGTTCATTAAGTTATCTAGGCAAATCTTGAGAGACAAGATATTTTGTAATACATGGAAGATGATACTCGTCATTTAGAAAATCTATCGCTATGATTCATATATTTTGTTTCTTATTGTAATGGTTGATAGAATATATGGGCTAAGTAAGAGAATGCTAGACACTGATTGGCCCACGTGGAATGTTCATATTGAACATTAACCACCATCAACTGCGCCACAAAATCAAAAACCATTTTGGGCAAGAAAAACTGCCTTATTCGTGTGTTGGACACGGTTATAAGTTTGAAATTATGTTTGGGTCCCTAGGCATACAAAAAACATTTAGAAAATCATCACACCATCAAGTGAGTTTTTTGTGAGTGCTTAGAAACCCAATATAGCATCAAAATCATAGTCGGTATCGGGCCGAAATCGAACCAAAATCACATCAATGGCAGGAGGTACAAATTGATTCGATTCATGCTTCCGCTTTGTGAATTAAGTTGTTTTAATTGTCTAACTTAACTTACAAGATCTCCTCATACAAATTTCCGCCATGCAACAACCACCATAGAGAAGGGCAGTTTTCAACAGAGGGGGATTGGAAACTGCTTTATGCATATGGATTCTTCGTCTTCTCCATGGTGGTAATCAGAGCCGTTGTGCAGAGATTTGTTTAGTTCTCCTTTGTGCAACTAATTTTTTTTTTCATTAAGGCCGTGCGTGTGGAGGAGGTCCATCCCCTTCTCCTAACAAGAGGTCTTTCCTGTCATGGCCACATCACAGAAGAGATATGATATTTTTTTTTTCATTTTTGACCCAATTATTTTTTTTTTGTTTCATGAGTTTTGATTAGATTATTGTGTGTGGTTTTTGTGAAGTTTTGTGTATTTTTATGATTTTTCGGTAATAGAAATGACAATGATGTCATTGATCTTGGCAGTTATCAGATGATAATCTCGATAGATACTGGGTTGGTAACTAGGGAAGGCATTAAATATTGGCCGGTAACTATAAAAGATATAGTATATCAGCTAGTAACCGCTACAGATACAAGATATAAGATATCGACCATTGCCTCAAGGGTAGATTTGATATTTTTAGCTATACTATAGTGATGTGGCGTGAAACTCGCTCCAATTATTTTTTTAGTGGCATAAGAGGGCGGGCATTTGGGAACATTATTCGAACTATGAGTTTGAGCAATAAGTCCTATGATATGTGATAGCTTTACACTGTAGTATATTTTTACTTTATATTGTAGTATATATGAGCCTTATGTTGTTCATAGTTTGAACTACATAGGTTGTCAAACACCTTAAATCAATTCGAGCCTTAGTTTTATAACATACATATAAAAAGTCTCGAGTAGTCTCGTGTGAACCTAGAACCTGGCCTAAATATTTAAGCTTTTGGCCTAAATTCATAGAGATATTTATGTTGTATGCCACCTTTTTCAGAGTGGATTGATTTTTTCTACATCTATAAAAACTATCTAATTGAATGCCACAAATAAAAATGACAATCAAATTAAAAAGACTAACATATCCTTATTTTGATATTGGGGTTTTCCCCTTCCTCTTTCTTTTTTAATCCTACATCCTAGCCTCCTTCCTCTCTCATTCCCAGTCATTGAAGATCGTTGACCTATGACACTGAAGATCGTCAACATGCAACACCACACCATAGTGGAGATCTCTCCCGCTTGGTCACTCTCTCTTTTTCCATATATATATGGGGCAACCGAAAAAGAAATAAAACCCTCAGGAATTGACCCACACAAATTCACCACCATACTTGACTAGAGTTGGACTCGTAGGAGCCAAATGGCAAGTCGTAGACGATAAGCAATGCCTTGGCACCGTGAGCGATAGTGCGATGATGGGCTAGCATTTCGTCGAGTAAGATGGGAACGGTGGTGTTGTGGTCGTGGATGACCATGGCAACGGAGTTGCTAACGAGGCTAGCTTCAATGCCGACCATGTCAAGGTGCATCGTCGACGGGTAGTCATTCTATCTATCTACTACGGTAATTTGTGCTTTGTGGAAGTCTTGAGATTTTCATTTTTTGTAGAAGAACATTCGGAATTATTAATAAGACAAATGACTCAATAATATTTGTTAAACTAAAATATAACTGCAGTTTGTAAATATTCTATATATTTTTTAAAATAATATCATTAAAATAATTACTATATAATTATATAGTATAAAATGTGATATTATAAAAATAATTACTATATTATAGATATTTTTATTGAATTTTAATTTCATAAATTTGGTGATGTATTGTAATTTATGTTGGCATATTGTAAAGAGCCCAAATTCGTGCAAATGGCCCGACACAAATTTGGAGGAAGCCCGGCCCCATTAAGTCGTTAGATGGAAAAACCCTAGTTTCTAAGGTCTAGGGTTTTCTTGCTATAAAAGAAGGAAAGTCGAGACTCGAGCTCATCACCATTTTCAAATTTGTAGATCTAAGTCCGAGAGTATAGGGAAAAGGTATGAAATTCGGTGCTTCTCTTCGTTTATTTGATATTTATTTGGTTCATTTTTGCTCTATATGTTTATATTTTCTTCCGCCCCCTATTTCCTTTCCGTTTGGGTTTCTGTTTCGCATGATTTGGGGCCATTTGCTGTTGTCTCTTGTGATGATCTAAATTGAATAACTTTCGTTCTTCTGAAAATCATGAGGAATCTTTATGGAGACCTGAACTGAAGAGACAATGTTTATGCAAGCTATATATAGATGTGTATATATATTGTTTTTTAAATTTAATTTTTCGATAGTTGAGAAACTGAAGAAAGAAATGGACAAATGTTCTCGGAATCTTTTCTCATATCTTTGGTGGGTTTTGGATTTATGAAATTTTTGTTCACTATCTTAATTTTTCTATTTACGGTTAGTTTACTAGGCTATTTGCAGTTATGGGGCGTACTTATTTTTTAATTTCCTTTCTTTTTGTCACAATTAACGGAGACGAACACGAATAGAGTCTAATCCAAAAAGATTCCAGAAAACTCCAAATGATCTACAATAATAGTTGAAAGAGGATTTTTTAACCATATTTTGACTGTGATTTGTTTTTATAAAGACGTTTCTACAGACTCTACTTGATTACTTAGGTTTTTTAGGGTGGGACTTCTTTGGACTCTAAAATTATGCAGTCCGCCTTTTTTTTGAGTTGTAATCTGATGTAACGCCTTTGCCTCTGAGGATGATCACAAAAAAACTTTCGTTCTTCCGAGATATTCCATGCGGAAAAAATTTGGAGACCTGAACTGAAGAGGCTAAGCTGAGTAATATAAAAAATTTCCACACGCGCACACAATAATATAAGTAATTGGTACATAGGGAAGAACTGAGAAGCAGTGGGATTTATGTTGAAGTAGTGTCTTTTATATACATCTAGAATTTTTCAGAATTCTGAGCTCTCCATGAGCTTTAATTAGTTTGTCTTGTTATTTTTTTCTTAACTATATTAAAACCTAAATTTTGTAATTGCTAGCGGACTTCTCTGTTTTTGGTCTTCATGTCAAACTTCTCTTCTAAAACTATGTGACTAGGGTCCAATGTTTGTAATTATTGCCTCTGAGGATGATCTGTAAATAAACTTTCGTTCTACTGCGACATCCCATGTGGAAAATTTTGGAGACCTGAACTGTAGAGTTTAAGACTTTAACTCAGTGATATATAATTGTGTGCAGCGAAACATAACATATGAACTGTCTTGTTGGGACATATAGTAGTAGTGCGTTTCTTTTTCTCCTCTGCTCTACCAGTGGAATTGAGTCACTGCACCGTTTTTCTTTTTTGTTGTTTTGGTAATGTGTTCAATTGTTCTTCATGTCCACATCTTTCCATCTTTCAGTGACACGTTACTCTCTTTTAAACTTATTCTTCTTTCTTTCTATGATTTCCAGATCAATCAAGGGTTTCAACTTACAGGCATTCAGAGTTCGCAATGAGGTATTCTTTAGTCTGTGTTGCTTTGATTTGTAATTTGGTGATCGTCTTGTTTTTTTCCCTCTCTGGAAACACTAACACAACCTTTTGTTTTTATTTAATTTTTGACTTTGCTTCTCCAGTCGGCCAATGGAGGAAGATGTAAGTGATTATTCAACTTGTTTTATTTAATTTACAGCAGTTTTAGTATGTTCTTCATAATATATTACCGTAGAAGTTTACATGTTTTATCTCTATCTATGTCTTGTATATGCATGCATTGGTGATCAGATTGTTTAAGCTTTGTACTTGTCCGATTATTATTCTTTTTGTCAGATTGGCCTTGCTATGGGATTTTCATATGATCAATAGTTATGTTCTTGTTTTCATTTCAGTTGTGTCTGGAAATACAAAATTTTATTCTTTTAGTTTGAGTTCTTGAAACCTCATATTTTTAATGTTTTGGTCATAAAACTGTTTGATTGCTGCAGAATGGCAAGAATGAAGATGAGGAATTTAACACTGGTCCACTTTCTGTTCTGATGATGAGTGTTAAAAACAACACACAGGTAATGAATGCTTGTAAATTACCTTTGATGGAAAATATCGATCTCACAAACTTCTTTCTGCAATCTTCAAGAGAGAAATAATATCTTCCTTTCGACCTGTTCATGAATAATTATTGGCTTTTGATGTATATTCTACCAATAGACCTACAGTGTCCTTGATCGGTGATGACACTAAGTTTGTGACAATAGAGAAAGAAAATATAAAAGATGAACTTGTTTTCTCAGACCTTTTTGCAAAATAATACTTACAATACTTGATTTGATATAACTATGTATCTACTTGTCATCTCTATTAAATATATTAAATACGAATTTCTTTGTTTATTAGTTGCAAAAATGTATCTATAGTTTGAGCATCCCATGAATACCGTCACAAAATCCCAACTTATGTGTGGGATGTGATTGTGTATGATTTTTATTTTTTTGGTAAAAAAGTTGACTTTTTTTATTCTTTGTTTGATCTAAACTATTCAATTTAGTTGGAAACAAATTATAAGTTATAAATCTCAAATCTAATTATAAGTGATAAATGTCAAAACAGATATTCAAGGATGCATTTTTCAGTTAAGAGTTGATAGGTATATATATGGTGATGCTATAAAGAGTGTTGTAGTTATTTTTTTGATAAGGTTTAAGAGGGTCACAGTCACAGATTGTGTAGTTCTTTTTCTCGTCCTTGCTTTACATCTCTCGTAAAACTTGGTTCTCCCTGATGATCGATATACTTCTCTATTTCTCAACCTTTGCTTTACATCTCAAGTAAAATGTGGGTTCCTTGAACAGATGAAAATTTTTTCTTCTTTCAAATAGGTGCTCATTAACTGTCGCAACAACAAAAAGCTTCTGGGTCGAGTGAGAGCTTTCGATCGTCACTGCAACATGGTTCTTGAAAATGTTAGAGAGATGTGGACAGAGGTATATTATTTATCTAAACTTTGATCTGTGTCCCAGATAGTGCTTCCACCAGTAAAAAGTAAAACTTCTGTTTGCTTCATCTCTTTAGGTTCCGAAGACAGGGAAGGGCAAGAAAAAGGCGCAGCCGGTTAACAAAGACAGATTCATCAGTAAAATGTTTCTGCGTGGAGATTCCGTCATCATTGTACTTAGGAATCCCAAGTGAGACTTGCATGTTGGTGGAATAGTCATAATAATTTGAGAAGTAGCATAGCATACTTTAATCTGTTTTCTCTCAACCACCATCCCCATCTTGAGCAACTACTAATTTTGTTATTGGAGATGTTGAAGACAGCGGATTCTGTAAAAGAAGCCTTCGAAGTTGTCTGGCTTGGTAATGAACATGCCCTCTTGGCGTAGCTGCCATCTATGTAGTTAAATTTGTATGGTTTTGTCTAACTTGTACATTTAATCTGGGTGCCAACGTTGGTGCTGATTTTTTTAGTCTGCACAACCGCTGCAGTTATTTCAGCGTTTTGCATAATTTCAGCTTAACATTCTGAACCATTCTCGACAGTTCTTGCAAATTTTAACATTCTGATTGTGGAAGCAAAACCATTCGAAACCAAAATTATTATCCCCGTCTTGTGGGATCTAGAGGATGTTGATATTTCCCGGGTTTGGTAGTTGTTAGAGCGCCTCTGCATTTATTTGTGGTTTGGGTGGTTTAATTTGTCTCGTCTTGAAACCAGCCAATATCAAAGATGAGATTCACCTAAGACGAGCCATCGCTCTCTCGTCTCCCACGACCACCATCATCATCCTACGTCCTTTTCTGTCTCTAAACGTCGTCCTTTCTATTTTCCATATCTCCAGAATGCTAGCTTTCCCACGTCTCTACCACCACAATAACCATGTCCATAAAAGTCCAATCTCATGCCTTCACATACTGAAGGACACAGGACGCGTTGGTGAACTTACCGAGCGATATAACCACCACAGGCAAATTAATTTCTTGTTTATATTATTGTTAATTTCATTTAACCAACCATCCGTTACCTTCGTAAACTTCCTATCCCGAATAATGCAACTAAACTTTCATCTTACAATACCGCACAACATATAGATGCTTACATGTATGGCTAACAGCACCACACTGCCACCCAAATTGTAAGTGCCAACACTTGAGCAATTGGAAAAAAAGGTGCATTACAACATGGGCGCTCGTCTTCCACACTCCTTTGTAGATAGAGTCAACAATTGAGTTGGAAAGGTGCTTCATACAGTCCACCTTTTATTAAAATAAAATTAGGAAGTGCAAAATCCCTGAAATACCTTTAGTGAAATTTTAGACTAATGCATATGCTATCTCGATATCAAGACAATAACTAGGCTCCACAGCTTAAGAAGTACGACACCTGTTTAGTGATTTATATCATTCTCACATATGCTACCATGTAATAGTGGAATTGCACTGAGCTCAAGTGTTCTTGCAATTTTTCATCAATATTTTAGGACTCGTTGAAAAACAAAAAATGAATTACAAGGGATTGAGACTTCATGTGCAAACATCTGGCATCAATTAATGTAAATTTTTTAGCCACAGAGGCACTTACAAGGAATGCTGGGATCAACTGGTGTATAAGAATTATGCAAGAAGACATAAGTCAACTCCTTACTCCTTAGTATTATTATTGAAATCATGAAAAACTCTATTGTAGACTGAGAATTTGCTTCGTGCAGGATTAT
>CAMOHE010043353.1:22058-53185 GCA_946598075.1 Artocarpus hirsutus | reverse complement strand
CCAACAAATATATGTATTACAATTGAAATTAGAGTAAATGGAGGAACATGTCGTTTTTGTTGGAAAGAAGGAAGATCTGTATAGGGGCCGTAGGGGGGTTGCAGTTGGAAAGCCCAACTACAAATAGAGTTGAGAAGATTTGTTGCCCTATTCATGTTAGCAAGTTGGGCAATCCTTTTCAAAGCCTCAACAGCTAAACTTTCTTACATGCAGGTCTTCGTGTGCAGAATATAAATGATCGTTCCATCAAAACGTCACATCAGTTGAAATGTTTTTTTCTTCAAGTTACAAAAAATATATATACACGAGTTCCATCTATTGTAAAACTGTTAAAGAACTTATTTTGTATAATAGAAACAAGTATTATTTTTATGTAACTTGCAAGCTCCTTACATGCAAAAAGTTTCCAAAGTTCAAATGAGGAACCAAAGAGGCATTAGCTTTTTGGTGACTCAATTCAAGTTTGGGCTTACTTGTCAAGTTGGAAACTAATTGATGGAAAAATTGGAAATCTGCACCTCATGATGGTGAACTAAACACTTAAAAAAGTACTTATTTGGTTGACAGAAAATAGAGCATGCCATGTGAAAACATGTGAATATTTGCAGCTTTTTTTTTGGTAGAGAAAGAAAAATCAAGAATAAAAAAATGTGAGAGTTTTATAATATAGAATATGAGTTATAATTATTAGTTAGAACTATAAATACTGTAGAATGCGAGAGTTTTATATTGTAGTAATTTTTTTTTTTGTTTTTATTATAGTATGTGAGAACTTTACAATGTTTCTGACTAAAAATCAGTTAGAACCAACTAATGCCGAACATGAAAGATTTTGAGGTTGAGTTAAGCATAAAAGAAGTAAGGTTTATTAACGAAGACCAATGAAAATTATATGCAAATTGCGTAATATATATCTCACGTTTTAGTAACAATTTAAGTTTTTTCTTTCTTTTCTCTTTACACCATAAAAATGATTTTCTTTCTTTAGAGCAGAAAATGTAAATGAATAGTGCAAAGTCGGAGAGGAAAAAAATTAAAAAAAAAAGATGGATCAATGATTCATTAGAACTCTCGGCAACCCTAGCAGCTTTGAAAAGACTCTAATTTCTCGCCGGGCCAGCCTGCAGGTGATGTACAAGATTAACCCCAGTACTTGTTTCCACTTATTAAAACGATCTTTTTTTTTTTTCAAAAATTGGAAAAAAAATCCCAGATATCATTTCACCACATCTTGCGTCCCAAATTAACTACAGCATTTCACAACATTTCTCAGACTGTCACTCAAAAAGATATATATCTGAATTCTGGTCTTACCCCATTATTCTGTCGTTTCTCGGGAAACCAAAGAAAGATCATTCAAAATCTCCCGTATTTAAGGACAGTCCCACTTCACGAAACCATTCACTCTTCTACTTTGCTAGTACTTCTCACTTAGAAATAAAAATATTTTTGGTAATTACCATTGATAATTCTTGAAGTAATGCGCAATGTCATCGAACTTTTTTTTTGAACTTATTTTTATTGATAGATTAATTTCTGAATTTTCGTATTTTTGGTAGTTTTAATATCTGATTTTAAAATTGATAAATGACTTTAAAAACGTTACAAAGTTATTTACATTCAAATATAAAAGTGACTGATTTTTTTACAGTTATATTACATGTAAAATGTTCTAGTTTTAGGGGTTTTCAACAACAACGAAGAGAAAATTTTACATTTATTGTAACGATTTCTATTAAAATTTTGGTCGCCATATAATAAAGATGTGATCAATCCCTGTGAATTTCAAAAGTCATTCATCAATTTCAACATCAATGATTAAAAATGCCAAAAATAAAGTTGGACCGCTAAAGTATCACAATGCACATGAAAGATCGGAACTAATAATGCTAATAATCCAGATATTTTGTAACGTCTTTTCCTAATAATTTTATATGAAGCTATTAGGTACTATCAATAATGTTTCAATACAAAAATTATTTTTTTGCTGAGATTATTTTTAATCATTTTCATTATAAAAATAAATAAATAAGAATGATATAAACCCAGCTTATGTTTAGACTCAAACTTGCACAACTTTGAGATTTACATTTCCAAGAATGGATTATGAAATTCCAAATTAAAAAAAGAAATTTTTGAAGAATTAAAATATTTCTATGTTTTAGTATAGGTCATTATTATTATTATTATTATTATTATTTGAAACGTTGTACATGAATGGATCACTATTTTTTTATTAGTTAAGTTGTTTATCTTTAGTGAGCTTCCATGTAAAACATAATGTCGTGATTATTTTCTTATTGCCATCAAAATTTATTCATGTGAAATGAATGTGTTGCAAGTTTTTTTTTTTTTTTTGGCAATGTCTTGTAATTCATTATCCCTAAAATGCGACTTAAATGCTCCTTGGTCACAAAAATTAATATTTGTTCTTACTAAAAAGGAAGTTATGAAAAGAAAGGGAAACGATTGTATGAAAGAGAAACTACATTAAGCATATGAAATGTTTGTACTTGGAGGTCATGGATAGAATAGGGGAAGATATTTGCATCATAAAGTGATGATTATTTGTGTAGTTAATTAATTAGTTTCTTAACCAAGATGCGTGTGTGTGTGTGTGTGTGTGTGTGTGTGATGGTTGAAGGAAATAGGTTCGTCAATAAGCATTAGTATAATAATTGAAGTACAGAAAGTATAAGAGGGGTTTCAAGTAGAAAAAATAAAGGAGGTACTCCCTCTTCTACTTAACTTATAGGTTATAGATACATTACCTAAAGGAGATGTGTGTTTAGGAACTTAGTCGGAAGTAATAAGTTAGACTAAAATTTTGTAGCATGTGAAGATTTTATACTGCAACATATTTTTGCTTTACACTGCAATGTATGAAATGTTTACATTGCAATAGTTAGAATTAACAAGTCAGAGATTGTCAAACACACCCCATATATCCCACTTTGCTTATTAATCTCTTTTTCTTTAATTAATCTTTGACTAGGTCAGTATTAATGTAGTCATGGTTATCAACAACGTGGAATGATCAAGTCCTCTAGCAAAGCCACCAAAGAGGTTAATAAAAGGGGAATCCAATCAAGCAACAAGCTATATGTATAGATAGACATATAAGAAGCGACGTTTATAACCACTTTGGACGATATGATTATTAATGGTTTTTCTTTATGATTTATCTAGGCCAAAATTGCAATTGATTGTGGTCAAGACACTAATTATTTGATGCTTACTGCTTCCCAATTACTATGTTTTTTATTTAACGGATCCGAGGCCTTGCTGATGCCAAGGACAAGAAACTACAATCCTAAAGAAACAAGTAATAATCAGCACATGCATATATACACAAATATATATATATATATATACACATATATATATATATATCGGTTAGTGTTGGACCAATGGCTGAAATCTTGGTCAAGAACCAATACCTTTTGTCTCATATCTTTGTACCATATATATAGATCTTGGAGATCTGGGAGATGACCTTTCCCGTACTATTGTTTCTTGGCAAAAGGAGACAATCAAACCAAAGAGTGACGAGTTTTACAGAAACTTTTGTATTCTTCGAGATCTCATCAGTTGGTTAAATTTATTAGTTTGGATTTTTTTTTCTTAATTTGCATACTGATAGTAATAGTAACAGATTGAAAAGGAAAGTAAAATGGCAGGAATTAAGATGAATAATTCATTTTTAATATATACTTCTTTATTTGATGGTAGAAGCAATCTTATTATATTGCTAGTGATTTCTAACTTAAAAATGATAATTTTATCAATATAATTACGATAATAATATTTAAAAAAATTAAATAACCGTTGGATTGGGAGAAATATGGCAAAAAGAAAAACAGCAACACACAGCTTAAAAGTTTAGATTTTCATTATGCACTGTTATATTTTAATATTTTATTTATTTAACATAAATCTAAATTGATTGACAATTTTTGTGTGTGTGTGTGTGTGAAGGCTTTACTCCATAATTACAAATTGTGTCATGTTAATAGGATTTTTTTTTATAAGGATATAGAGGCAAATGACCCTTCTAAAGATATTTTTAAAATAAATGATCATATTATTTTTCTAAATTAAGGAAATGACCCATTATTTTTATTATAATGTCAAACTGACAAAAATTACCTTAATTAATTATTAATCACGTATAATACATCAGTAATAAACTCTAGTATATCAATGATATACTCGAGTATATTAGTGATAAATCGTAATATATCAATGATAATGTAGTACATTAATGATAAAGTTGAGTAATTAGTGATAAATCATATTATATCAATGATAAAGCCTAGTTTATCAATGATAAACCTTAGTACATCATTGATAAACTCGTAAATAATAAGCCTTGATAAAAAAACCTCAACCCTAACTTTCTCTTTCTTCACTTGTTGCACAGCATCTTCAAATATTGTCGACGCCATACTCTGTTAAGTCGGCCATCTAGAGCGCCAGTGAAGGTTATTTTGATTAATAATAGTGAATATTATTTTTGTCATTTTAATTTCATAATTAATAAAGAGAGGTCATTTGTGCAATATAAAAAAGTAAGGTAATCTATTTTAAAAGGATCATTTAACAGGCCATCCACCCAAATTTTTCTTTTTCATATCTTGTCCTAAAATTTTCTTTGTTCTTAACGTAAAGTACATGGCACTAGGTTTATGGTACCATAATAAAAAGATTGGTCGTACGTAGATAATTATCAAGTATTGGAGATAAACAAATCAATCTGGTCTGGTCTTTAAATTTAAATTGCTTTTGTCAAAAGTTTTGAATTTATTGTATTTGTATAATTCAAAGTGGGAATTCGAATTCTAGTTGTTATGAGTTATACAAGTAAAATTACCTCTAAAATTATTTCAGCAACTGTTACTTTTTATTGTTTATTTATCTACCGTTAAGAAGTGAAAATTTGAAATATTCAACGCCTTATTTCCTTTGGGCTTCGTGACGAAAGAAAAAACAGGTTATATAATACGAACATTCGACATTTGAGCGACGAATAAGGGACAGAGTAAAAACACTTCTTTCCTTACTGGATGTGGACAACAATATTCATTTAGATAGATATCTATGTTAGAAAAGAATTTGGATCACCACAAAAGTCATCTGGCTAGTTTGCCTGTCATAAATATAGTTGTATCTTTTTTAAAAAAAAATTACAGTTTTACAATTCGAGAGTTTGTAGGTGTGAAAATAAATCCTTTATATGAAACCACTATGTTTTGGTTAATGACATGGCAAACTGGTTATAGTAAAAAGTTAAAAAGTATTACAGTATAAAATACTCATATGTTATGTTATGGTTTTAAACTTAAAATTTAGTTGCAACTAAAATATCAAATGGTCTGTTAGTCAAAAAGATGATGTTAAGAAAAGTCTGAATAGAAAGAAAGAAGGATTTAAGGAAATCGAAACGGTTGGTTTAACAAGTCCATAATATGCATAAAGTCAAAAGCAGATCACACTAATTAGTAATAAGACAAGACTAGTCAAACTGGTTTTAGATGAAAATTACGTGCTTAGAAAAGAATTAAAGTATCTGGTCAAATAGGTGAGCTTAGAAAATCCAAGAATTTCTGTATTTTGAAGCTTGACATTTCAATTTTAACTTATTAGTTCTCACCATAAACAGTAAAAAACTCTCAACAGTTATAGTAAAAAGCAAAAAACTACTACAGTGTAAAGCTCTTATGTGCTATATTTTTTAAACTTAAAACTTCAGTTACAACTAAAGTGCTAAGTGGCTTATAAGTCTATAAATAGAGGTAAATGCGGGGGAAAATGTGCACTTTTCTTATAACTTGCATTGCAGTCGCCCATCCATTCTAGCCACCAGCATTGCCACTGAAACCCATTGTTAAGGTTCGTCGCCCAAATTCACAAGTAGTCTTGTAACCCAACCAAGCACAAGACACCTTTTGTTCATGTTGTTATTTTATTGCAAAATCTAGGTCGCACCTCGCCCCACCCCAATGCCCTTAAAAAAAAAAAAAAACAATTGGTGGGGCTCAAATTGAAAGAAAATAATAAAGTTTTTTATGGGACAAAAGTTCAAATTTTTGACACAATGCATACAGCTACTGATGGGATAAAGTTTAAGTTTTTAACCTTCACTAGTGGATTTTTTATTTCAAAACTATACCATAAAATTCTTTAAAAAAAATCCATTTTATTTATTCTTGCCTTTTTTTTGGGATTAGTTACCCATAGTTGAGTAATGAACTCAAATTTAAAACTTCACATTAGCATCAAAAGAGCTACAAAACTTGTCCATTCGAGTGACTTGAGTTAATTCCATATGGTTAGAGAAAGAGGACAAGAAAGATAGGATTACTTTGAATGGATAAGAGTTATGGGTCACAAACTTCCAAACATGGGGGTGAAATTGACTGGTCGAATATGGCAGCTGAATAAGTTGATTTACACAACTATTATATGTGTATTAATTTACCCATTTGGACAATATTGCAGTTGTTGTTATTGTTATAATTATTGTTGTTGTGTGTTGAACTTCAAATGTTGGTTAATTGAAGTGAACAATGATATTAAAACACACAGAAAAACAAAATTGAAGCCCGTAATGTGGGCCCAAGGGGGGTCAATATGCCTATCAACGATTCTAGTTTGAACATTCATTTTTTGGGTAACAACAAGTAAAAACAATCAACAATCTCAATTATACATATTATCACATGCCAGTCGTTACTTGTTGTCTCACCAGCTTTAAAACTATAACATTCAAGTTAGCTGGCTTAATTAACCTGTATATGGGAAGGAAATTTTAAATCGATTCCATATTCAAAAGGCATGCATGTAGTAGTGGTGACCCAATTAACACCTAAAATTCCAAATTAAAAGAGGTTTAAGTAATTCATGCATATATGCATAAAGATTATGGGCTCCGTGTGGGCTCCACATGCATGGAGCTAGAGAGATGGAATGGACCTCAATTCTGAGAACTAGTAACAGATGGAGATGTAGGGCCCAGTTCGCTTTGCTTTAGATGGTTGTTTTTAGCTTCTATAACCACTTAAAATAGTTAAGAGTGTTTGGTAAACCTTATTTTTGAAAATTTGCTTCTAAAAATTATTGTCCAACAGGAAAAGTTGAGAAGCATCTTGTAAGTTGCTTTTTTACAATAGCATTTGCTTTTTATAATTTAAAATTACTAAACTAACCTTAATAATTTTTTATAATTCTTAATATACCTATTTTTTAACAAATTAAAATACATCAAATAATACATTTTGCTAAAAACAAAATGTATTACTATTAAAAAAAAATAAAGTATAATAGAAATAACTCAAATAAAAATTTGAATAAATCAAAACAACTAATACAAAAAACACGTTATGAATTAGAGTTATTTTTTTAATTTAATCAAAATTAATAAAAACACACGTATTGTACAAAAAAATCATGTATTTTCAACTTTAAAATCAAAATTAATTAAAAAGTAAAGTTATAAATATGCTGGGTAAAATATGTCTATTTTTCTCGTTATACATCCCCACAGCAATTTTATACATAATTTACTAAATATTTGTAATTCTGCTTCTGGTTTTCACAGCAGCTCTGAAAAAAACTTACCAAATGCCTCCCTGTTTATAGCAATTTTATACATAGTTTATCAAACATCTGTAATTCTGCTTCTAGTTTTCACAGCAGCTCTGAAAAAAACTTACCAAATGTCTGCCTGTTTCTGGTTCACAACACAGCACAATAGAAGCTATAGCATAGCAATGCCAAACTTGCCCATAATTAAGTGGTGGTAAATTTTAAACTTTTACCCTAAAAATTTTCAATACTGTGCCTCCATTGCAAAATTGAAAAAGTTGTTTTGTTCTTATTTTATAAAAAAATATATTATAATTATGTCCTTACTCAATAATGAAAATACATAATTATATATCTATCCAATAAAACACTACATGTCTATATTCTATAGTACTTTCACTAAAAAAAAAAAATTATGGCTCCTTTAGTGCTAAGAACTACCATACATGGATTTTATGTGGAGCCGTATAAAATCACTCTAGAAATAATTGCACTGTAGAACATTGTCAGTGTTTTTATTTATTTATTTATTCGTTGGGTGGGGGGTTTTAAACTTTAGATGAGGCCGTGGCAGATCATCATTGTCACAAAATCATGTGACACATAGTTATATAATTAGGTAGGTCGTCTTCTTGAATTACAAGCCAAGTTAAAGGCTCAGCCATACGTCTCTTAGGTTGGAATTAAATTGTTGGGACTTCGACTGTCCCCCAAGTTGCATGCATATACAACATTTGCATTATATTTATTTTTAAAAGAATGATCTACGATGAATTATGAAAAATTACTTTTCGAATAATTTTATAATCCGCAAATCGAATAAAAACAATACAAGATTAAATAAAATATAACAATTTAACGAAACCTCAAGAAGATCTGATGATTATAAATTGTGTTTTTTTTTATAGCTTAATTTGACCAAAGAAATAAAAATTCTCTTAAATTACAGGCCAAAAAAAAAAAAAAGGGAAAAAAGGGGCTAGAGGAGCGAAAAGAAAAAACAAACTCCATGACATGAAGGAAAACATCAATGCCAGATTTTACAGTGAATTGATTCCTTTTTATGCTGAATGATTGTATTTATGTAAACTTCCATTATTGGTTTGGTAGGGAACTGCTTATGTCTGTAGGTGTAACATCTGCCTAGCTTGTTAATTCATTGAAGCTGTATTTATATATATATATATATATAATCTTCAATGGTCTAAATGATTTGGTTAGATGAGCTTTCACATTGTGCCTCTCTCTCTCTCTCTCTCTCTCTCTAAGTGAGGGATATTGGGAGGTGGTGAAGGAGTGTGGTGAGAACAGCAAAAAACTTCTTGATGCTATTGACTTGGGAACTTGCATTTTTCAATTTCAAGCTTTTAATCATTTGTTGTAGGGTTGCGTTAATTTGGTTTTAACCCATCTTCTCAAATATCTAGGCCTCTTTTTTTGTTTTGATAATACTCAATTATCTCAGCTTTATTATATTGAATTGAACACAACCAAAAAGCCCATTATTTTATTGTTGGCCAGCATGAATTGACAAGCTCTTTACTCTCTATTTTTCTTTTTATTGCTTTGGAACTCTTTTGAGTAATTTCTAATCATGAACTCGATAAGTATCGACCTCCTAGTTGATTTCAACACAAATTACCATATAAAATAAAATCGGGTAGATAGTTGGGGACTACCTAGACACACTTTAACACTACAAAAAAAACTACATTTAATGACACATTATTTACGACATTTAGTTTTTAAATGTCATTAAAAAGTACATACAATGACATTTCTAACAAAGATATCGTTAATAATATTTGAAACAATAATTAACGACATCTATATAGATGTCGTATTAAAGGTCTCATTTTAAAGACAAGTAGAAGATGTCGTTAAAGCCTTGGAGATTCCACGATATCAATTTCGTCTATAAGGGTTGTCGTAGAATCTCCAAGGCTTTGACAATATCTCCTACTTGTCGTTAAATAATTTAACGACAGTAAACTATTGTCGTTAAAAGGAGACCTTTAATACAACATCTATATAGATGTCGTTAATTATTATTTCAAATGTCGTTAATGACATCTTTGTTGGAGATGTCGTTGTATGTACGTTTCAACGACATTCAAAAACTATATGTCGTAAATAATATGTCGTTAAATGTAGTTTTTTTTTAGTGTAATCTCCCTCTTCTATTTGAAAGGTTAAAAAAATCTATTGATTGGTAGAAATATAATACTTTTTTTAGTACAAAAGTTTACAAAAATATAACTTGATTAGTAGATATAGAATACTTTTTTTAGTTCAAAAGTTAATCACAATTTCCCTTTTGTTTGGAACCATATTAGGATAATGAGTAATGCATTATACCCGGCAAATGGGTTATATAACAAATTATGACAATTAGAATTGGAGTAATTCACTTAGAAGCTTTTTGACATGTCCCTAAAACAAATGAAATGGTGATAATTAATGTAATTCACTTTGAAGCTTTTTGCAATGTCTCTAGACTCTATGTAGTACCTAAGCTATAGCCATATTAGTTTATTGGATTCTTAAACCACCTTTGCCTCGTCTTTAGAAAAAGAAAAAAGAAAAAAAATTTTAAAAAAGCACAAAGGCATGCATGCTCTTTTCAATATTATAAGTGGTTTGGTATTAAATTAAACCACAAAATCAGCCCTTGATAAAGACTATTAGTTTATGCCTGTCCTTGTACCAATAGTATATAATAAGAGCATGATATAATTTTCACGAAATTATGATATCTCGGATCAAACACAAGATAATTTTTTATATATAAAAAATATTAAGAAGAGGATGGAACTAATTGTCAAATCACACAGAGAATTAGATTGCAATCAGTGGCGGAGGGGGTTTTTTTGGGTGAAAAATTTAGATTTACTCTTATTTTATAAGAAAAAAAATATATCTATATCACTAAATATATAATTAAAAGATGTTATTGTATCACTATTTTACAAGAAAAATTATAATTGTATACATACTTATAAATAAAAATATATGACTAAGTATTTATTTAATAAATCATTATTTTTATTTCTTTTGATAGCATTTGACAATATAGTTAGAACTAAAAGTTTAAACTAATTTACAGTAGTATGTGAGAATTTTATACTGTAGTTTATTTTACTTTATACTATAGCATTTAGAATAGCATTTTTTGAATGACATTGCAAAAACACTATCTTTATGGAGCCCTCTACTAGGGGAAAAAAAAAATGCCCGGCTCTGTCGTTGCTTATAATGGTAAAAAAAATGAAGAGGGTTCTTAGTTCATTTTTCAATTTTTATTTTTTAGGTGGTGATCAGGTGCTCTGTCCTTGTACCTACAGCTAAAGAAGGTGAGGACCTACGGCTCACAAGGCTCCAATTTGGGTCGCAGATACAAGGCTCATGGTGGGTTCATAAGGAGTGAAAGGGGGCTCCCACCAAAATGAATCTGATATACGAAAGTCAGAAATGAACATCTATATCTAGCTACTCCAATGGCAAAAAGTTATGCTGGTCTATTTTAATCAAACACTGTTCTATGGTCCACGCCAACAGTAGTCTAGACTCATTAATCAAGTCACCAATCTTTGTGTACAAGATGACTCCTTTTTCCCCCAACATTAGTCCCCATTTTGCCTTATTCTTTTTTTTTTTTTTGGTCCTTTCAAAAGTATTAATTACTCACCAAGGAAGAGGCTTAATTAAGCTAAACATCAAGGCCTTTAAATTAGCTACATTCGGAAGTAAGCTAATCAAGCTTTAAATGAAAGGAAAATTGGTCCCAACTTTTTTTTATTTATTAAAAGAAAGAAAAAGAAAAAAGAAAAAAGAAAAAAGAAAAAAAGATACTAATGTCAAAAGATTGCAGCATTTATGGTCGATATCCATCGTAGAGAGATTGATTATTTTTTATAAAAAAGATATACCTGCCATAAATATGAGGATGCAGTATACTAGTATTGCAAGACGTACAAAACATAAGCATTTATACAATTAAACCTCAATATTTGGCGGTTCGGTTAATACCATTGGTTTCAACCAATAATAGTTTCAACCAATAAATAGTATAACACTTTTACATATTACAATTTTTAAATTAATATTTTAAATTCAAAATACTCTTCAAAACCCCTTAAAAAATCTTATCCTCAACCATGAAAGATTACACAAAAAAAAAAAAATCTGGTTAATTTGTTAAGCTTGACTTCAAATTAATGGTTTGAACATAACACTTTAATAATTTAAATTTTATGAAAAAAAATCTAATAAAATTAAATAAAAATTTATTTAAATCAAAATTTCAAATGAACTCCTAATTTGGTTTACAAGTTCAAACCAGAAAAAATTTTATTTTGAGACATTTTTACCCAAAAAGCTTGCAAGTGCAAAAGTCGGCCAAATTTTTGGCAGTCAAATTAGGGAAAATTTGGTTAAAAGAAAAAGGTCCCCACTTAAAAGGACACAGTACGGCAACACCCACAAAAAAAGCTCTTACCATTCTTCTCATAATTAATTCTCAAGGATTGTGAGTTTCAATGCAAACGGTTGTAGCTTACAAGCCCTTCCATTATTAAACCTTTGCCTGATAACATGATTGGTCCGATGACGTCATCACCTCTCCGAATTCCACTTGTTAATCAATTCCTTGAATTATTAAACAACCCAAAAAAAGGAAAAAGCAAAAAAAGAAAAAAGGGCAAAAAAAATTACAACAAAGTCAGTGCAATGCAAACCCCAAGGGTTTATCGCCCTTACTGTGGTCAGCACCGTACCATACAGTTTCCTCATCTTTACCACTTTTCCGTTCCTTTTTTTTTAAATTAATGGCTTGTTTAAGCCTGACAAAGTGTTTATTAATCCAGGACTTAAAAATAAGAAAAATATTTATTAATTCGACCAGATCAACCTGAAACAAGGGACTAATCGATGCCACGTGGCATTCCGTGCATGTTTAAATGTAACGCAGACAGTCGCCACGTACAATTTGAATTTGACACGTGTTGTCGACTATGACACTTTAATAACGTGTTAATCATGATTACTTTGCTCGACAACCTCTCGTACTTCATGCATTAACCTACAATTGTCTGAAAGCGTAGGCGGGGCAGGGACAGAACCGCAAGACTGGAGGGATTCCGAGGTCATTTTCGTCCTTATGAAAAGCACCACCGCCCACTTATTCTGATTATTTTTTTCCCTTTTTTTTTAGGATATTTTATATAATGTATCTTTATGTTTATTTAAATAATATTTATATATTTAAATTAAATTTAATATATAAATTTATACTTTGATGATGATTTAATTTAACTTAATAAATTATCTAAATACCCCTGCAAACTAAAAAAATTAAGAAAATTTTTAAAACTTAAAAAGAATTTACACTATGGTTTTTAACTTAAAATGTAAAAATACCATAAAAATATGTATTTTGTGTGTTTTTTTATTTTTTAAAAGTTTTTTTAACTTAAAGATAATTTATCATTTTAAATATAAAAATTAAATATAAAATGAGATAAGGTATAGATTTATGTATTAAACTTAATATAAAAATATGTATTTGATGAGATAAAAAAGAAAATGTATAATTTTTGAATTGATCAAAAAGTATAAAAAGGTAAATATCTTTATTTTAATTTATGAGAAAAAAGAAAAAAAAAGGAAGATTGCTTGAAGCGATGTCGTTTGGTACTTGACGTAAAAAGGGTTCTGAAGACAAAGCGTTCAACGTCCGAAAATTCTCTCAAGCCGACAAACATACCTTTATTTTATATTTTTTTGCCTTCCCAGAGTAGAGAAATAAAGTTCTCAATAAATATGCTGGATTGACAAAAATACCAGGAGACATGACTCTTTTTACCAGGGCACAAGAGCACAGTCCACTTCTGGTGAAGGGTAGTTTTATCTTTTAGGTGCGCAGAAACCAATGAGAGACGCTTCAAATTGTATATCTATTTTTTTAAATAAAAAATGGTAAAATCTTTTTCGAAAAATCAAATATGAAAAGAAGAGAGGTTCCGACCTGCAACTTGACAAAATTAAGATGGGTTACAGTCAATGACAGAAACTTGCAGAGCCCCTTCCACTTGGTGATTACATCTATTCTCATAGCATTTATTATATATATATATATATATATATATATACGTAATTAATAAAGGCGCTTCCGAGTCAACTCGGTGGCCTTTATCCGAGTCATTGCCTGAAACGTACTTTTTTTTTTTTTTTTTTTCAAGTAAAGCAGAGTTAAACTCCCGGGGTAGTAATACTAGAAGGAAGACACCCTGTTAAGCACACAGGGAGGGTCAAATTCTCCAATATCCCCCCTCATAGCTAAAGAAGGTAATATATTTATTACACACAAACATCTAACCCCAAAGTGGGGTCAGAAACTTAACCATGGATTAGAACCAGGGTTAAAATATACAAGTGGTTAAGAAGGACAACCACAAGACCAAGATTTTTATTGTCAACAGTCCTCACTGCTCATCATCATCATCATCATTATCATCATCCTGCTTTCTTCCCCTTCCTCCTCCTCTTTGTCAAAACTAAAATCCCACCGTTCTTTTGTCTCTCCTCCTCTTGAACCTTTTTCTTTCCCAACAACAACACTTTCTTCTTAATCTCTCTATGAACGGTCTTGGTCATATTTATAATCCTCAAAAAGACCTCTAATAATCCTCCCCAACAACCCCATAAAAGCACACTTTTCTTTCTTTTTTTTTGAGGTTGTTTTTTTAATAAGAACCCTAGATGTTTGAGCCATGGAAATAACCCCCACAACGACAATCCCCACCGCCAACGTCACAGCTGCTGCTGCTGCTGCTGCAGGCGCAACGAAATCCCCAGAAGCCGAAAGCGAGACTCCGACGCGGATCCAGCCCGTCAAGCCCTTGTCCTTCAGCAACGGAGTGCTCAAACGCCATAACAATCATCACCACCAGCACCACCATCACCACGCCGTCGTGGTGTCGTACAGAGAATGTCTGAAGAACCACGCCGCCAGCCTCGGCCGCCACGCCCTTGACGGCTGCGGAGAGTTCATGCCCTCCCCTACAGCCACCGCGTCCGACCCCACCTCCCTCAAATGCGCCGCCTGTGGCTGCCACCGTAACTTCCACCGCCGTGACCCCGACGACCCTCTCCCCACCTCCGCCGCCGCCGCCGCCGCCGCTCCTCCATCATCAGCCGCTGCAGCTACAACAACTCACGTGATCGAATACCAACCCCACCATCGGCACCACCCTCCTCCGCCTCCTCCTCCCAACCGGAGCCCCAATTCCGCCTCCCCTCCGCCGATCTCCTCCTCCTACTACCCCTCCGCTCCCCACATGCTCCTTGCCCTCTCCACCGGCGGGGCAGCCGCAGCAGTGCCGCAAGACAGCCTTAACCATAATCATAATCATAGCCATAGCCATAATCATAATATTAACCATCTCGCTGGTGTGGGACCCGCTGGCAGCGGAGCCGCCGCCGCCGCTGGAGGTGCTGTTACGCCGAGCTCGAGTAGCCGAAAGCGGTTCCGGACGAAATTCAGCCAGGATCAGAAGGACAGGATGTACCAGTTCGCGGAGAGAGTGGGGTGGAAGATGCAGAAGAGGGACGAGGAGCTGGTGAGGGAGTTCTGCAGCGAAGTCGGCGTTGACAAAGGGGTTCTCAAAGTGTGGATGCACAATAACAAGAACACTTTCACCAAGAAAGATAATAATAATAATAATAATAATAATAATAATAATAATAATAGTAATAATAATAATAGCAGTGTTAATGGAGGTCGAAACGATATTATGGAGCAACCCCACCACAGTATTAATGGCAATAATAACAGCAACGACACCACCAAAGGCGATGGCGATGGAGATGGCGGAGAAGATGACGACGCGGAGGATGATCCAAGCCACTATGATGGTGGTGGTGGTGGAGGAGCTGGGCATCATGTATCGACTAATGGGTCTTCATCATCTTCTTGATCATCATCATCATCCTTTTGGTTATAATGTTAATAAGGTGTTAAATTAGATAGAGTAAGAGAACTTGGTATTAAATTTTTTAGTTGCTCCTTAATTTTACTCTTCCTAATTTCTTTCTCTTTTTTTTTTGTTTTTGTTTTGTTTCTTTGTTTAGTCTTAATTAATGGGATCATGATCATCTCTTTGTTGAGGATATAACATGCGAGCAATTTATTCATAATTTGATACAAATGCACCCCCACAAAGGAAAAAAAGAAGAAGAAGAATTTAATTTTGTATATCTAGGATTTGATTTTCTCTTTTAATTAATGTATGTGATTTTGAAATTGTATGTTTGGGGGAATTTTGTTCTTGGGTGTTGGGTCAATTATGTCATGCAAGTTTTCTTTCTAATCTAGACCAGAAAATTTGAGAGAAGAAAAGAAGGGGGAAAAAATAAAAAAGAAAAAGAAAAAGAAAAAGAAAAAGAAAGCATCTTTATGTTTTGTTTATTCCCTTGTTAACGATTTGCTTTGAATAACCAATGCATGTTGGGTTTTTTTTCCCTATTATTTTTTTTTCTCACTTTCAGTCAGCAGGCTAATAGAAATTTTCTGAATCTAGTGTCTTATCAGAAATGACAATTTAGACAGAGAGAGCGAGAGAGAGTTTTTTTCCTCTTCTATTTTTTATTTTTATTTTTTTTCTTTCTTGGTGTTGTGTCTGTCTGAGAGAAAGAAGCAGAAAGTGTTGCTGCTTCTAATGGGGATGGTTGCCAACATTATTCTAGTTTATCCCAACTTAGCTTTACACAATACTTTTCCTTTAGTTTATGGAGATTAAAGCTGATCGAAGAGATCTTACCACCATAAACTAATTAATGGAACAACCTCTTTATCATTATAATATAATCCCTTTTCTATGATTAGTCTTTTGCATTTTCTCCACTATTTTAAGCAAACCTTGTATGATTTACAAATGGGTATGCTGTTGTTGTGGACATAGTTTAATAATATATATACATATTTATCTTATTGTTCAATGTTTCTGATCTAACTAATGTTTCCAAAGCAATCCCATTATTATTTACTTAAAAAAAAATTCTCCATGCTGAAGGAAAGACCACTTGAACTAGGTCCATGTGTTATGTCACCTTTACTTTGATACTTTGGAAGTTTGGATGGTAGGCTTTGATTAGACTAGAAAATCCCCAATAGATAATCCAATAAGATTTTAATACTAAGATTTATGTACACTGATAGACGATTTGATTAATTTAATATTTGCTATAAACTCTTTACCTTTTTTTGTCCTAAATATTTTAGAAGATCACTTCCCTTTTAAGGGAAGCATATCGAAGTTCATGACCATATTTTTAATGTATTAAATCAATTCGAATGATGACGGAAGCGGTACAAAATGTCTATCACCACTTTCAGGGTTTGTTTTGGTGCTTTGTCACTGATGAAGTCACTAATCTTGTTTTTGTGGGTGTCTTGTAT
Organism: Artocarpus hirsutus; assembly: GCA_946598075.1. NCBI lineage: Eukaryota > Viridiplantae > Streptophyta > Magnoliopsida > Rosales > Moraceae > Artocarpus > Artocarpus hirsutus. Next base: position 36,141 of record CAMOHE010043353.1, on the reverse strand, counting down.
TTGCTTCTCTAGTCTGAAAAAAAAAAAAAAAAACTCAACTGCCTCCAAAGCATGAGGTCCTGTCCTTAGCCCTTAATTACCCTTGTAGAGAGGGAGATAGATGGGGATTTCTGGGTACGCAGAACTTTGACCAAAGATAGGAGAGCGGTTAAAACTTTACAGTTAAAACAACACGATTAAAACTATATAATTAAAAAATGATAATATGTGAGAACACAAACGATTAAAACTATATAATTAAAAAATAATAATATGTGAGAACTTTACATTGTAATAAATTTTAGCTATAGCTTTAAACTATAACAAATTTTAACTTTATACTATAGTATATGAGAGCTTTATATTTGTTTACGGATAAATTTATGTTGTTGAAACCACTCACTTAGACACTCCACATAAGAGATAAAAGAAAAACGCATCAATACTCAGATTCGGAAGCTGGATTTAATAAGATATGGTAAGAGAAAAAAATATAATAATGGAGATGAAATATCGTTGTGCCCAAAATTTAGAAAGTGATAATTTTGCCAAAACATAGCCATAAATTATGGTCTTTCTAATTCCTGAGAATTGAAGATAATTAAATGGTGATATGAGTAATACACAGAGACTTCTTTTTGTCTTTATTTTTACGTGTTCAAGCTGGTGCAAAGGCGATAAATTTAAACAGTCAGATTGTACGGCCACAATTTGTTTTTTATTGAAGGAAAAATCCATTAGTTGTTGGGGGTGACGAAGAATTTGCTCGATGAAGGAGTTAACTTTACATGATTGAATTACAAGATTTGAGCTTCGTTTTATGAAGCCTATACAAAACTGGCAGTCATATAAACAAAATCCTATAGAATGTTCTCATTATATTATTGGGTCCCGGTTTTAAACCATCAATAGATTTGGTTAAATTTATGTATACATATGTATGGGTGTATATATATATATATATATATATATATATATCAGGTCTCACTGAATAATAGATATCTACCCGTAAAATACTTTTTAATATCTACCGAATAAATCTCCTATTTGATGCCCAACTATGTGATTATTTACTGGAAACTTTTTATACTGTGATTGAATAGTGTGGTTAAAACTAAAAACTATAGCATAAAAGTTTTATATTATAATTTATTTTTTTTATTATTATAATATATAAGAGTTTTATATTATATCAATAAAAATTTTAGTTAAAACTTAACACTGATTTTTTGGAACACTTTTTAGTATAACAATTTTTTTTACTGTTTAAATTACTCTGCAAACCATATAATAAATGGGTTACTCTGCAACAGACCCACCAAAGGTCCCCTCTGGCACCCTCTGGCCGAGATTGCTCTTTTTTCAAACCATTCTCACGTAATATCTATGACTATTTTGGTATTTGCGGTACCACAACTACTAAAAGAACTTGGTACTCGTAATTATTACCACAGAACTTGGTCGTTTTTGGGAGCTTGATGGCATTTTGTTGGAATGACTTTTAAGTCCGAAGAAACGACGAATTAAAACTATGCGTTTTAGTACAAGGATGATGAGAGAATTAAAACCACGTCACACAACTAAATTAATAAACCAGAAGAATGCAGGAGCGGAAGCAGAATGACAATACTAAGACTTAGATTGAAGACATGTGTACAAACAAATAAAACAACGGGATTAGACAGTTAATAATTGATGGTGTAGATTAGTACACTTACGAACAAGTTGTGAGACGTCAATGTCTATAAATAAGGATGAATTTCGGATATTTGTACACTTTTGATGACTCGAGAAGTAATGAGCATTTTCTTTCAAGTTTTATACAATTCTTAAGTCCAATCAAGTGACAAATCTTGTTGTTTGTCTGGTCTCATGAACTTTTTGATACAAACACATATGTAGATATAGCTATAGCAAATCTGGCATCTTAGAAAATTTCGAGGTGCCAAACCTTCTCGTTAAGGTAAGCTTTTAGAAAAGATTAACATGTTATTTTTAGAGTAACTTTTATTTGTTAAGTGATGACCCTTTCATCTGATACCAGTGGATCACTAAGACTCTTTACATTCTTGACAGCCTATTTTTGTCTTAGTGGAGTTTTTCAATGACATGTTTGCTGTCTTATTTGTCAAAGAACAACAAAATACTTTATAAAGAATTAATTAATCAGTTAGATATTAGGGAATAAAAAACGCATTATGTTTATTTAGCTTGAACCAAGGAATCTCTTAGATATGATACAAAATAGATCTTATTCTATCGTTGATTAGAGATTTTTCTATGAATAATATAAATCGGAGTTTGAAGAAGGAGAATGAGTCCTCAACTCGTAACAGATGGAGGAGGATTTATTCAATCACATAGTTTGAGCTTTTAGAATATGGCGCCTTAGGGCTTTCGATCTTTTTTCTCAAGTTTATTTTTAAGTAGCTTCTTTGTAACCATAATAATCTTATCTACAACCGTTGGTTTCAAGCCATGAGTGATTCCTCATTATGCTATGAAAGGTGCTTAAAGAATAATAGCGTTTTCAAAGGATCTCTCCAAATCTTGGTGCTTTCATAATAACGTTATTTTCATACTGGCAAATGGGTGAATTCTTTAGAAGGGGGAAACAGAAACAACAAAAAAGTCCAAAACTACCAAGCCCTTTCATGTTCCTCAAGTGCATATTATATATATATATATACATATATAAATATATGTATGTATGTATGATAACACAAATGAAAAGCTAGTGCGTGACTCCGATGTTATTTTTGTTTGCCCAAATTGGTTGAGGGATCATGATTTCCATGTCTATATATTGTACATATATTGTTCACCTCAATATGAACGGGCAACTTCGTGTGGAGAAGTACTTTTTAGATGTGCACCGCAACAACTTACTGGAGAGAAAATCAACAAACTACAGGAGAGAAAATAATACATGAAAGTGAAATTAATACACCAAGTAAGTTCCTTTCCACAAAAAAAAAAAAAAGGAAGAAAAAGCCCAAGTTGGTCATGAAAATCTAAACTTCTAATTAATGATGCAAAGGGACAGAATAGGCAAAAGCATTTTCTGGGTAGTCCAAATATTCTCAAGAAGAACGAGAGAGAGAGAGAAAGAGAGAGAGAGAGATTAAAGAAAAAGAGGGGAGGAGTTATGGGTAGTCTATTTTCATTGGATTCTCATTGAGGGCCTTTTCACAAATTAGTAGAGGTTGTTTTTAGTGTCATTGTAGAGACCACTGTCCATGACATGTGGACTACAGGACTGTCCTCGATCCACGCCTGATCCAAAGGCTGGTAAAATTACCACTTTGTTTGCTTTTCACGAAAGCTGACCAAATTTACCAAGGGAAATAATGCCTACTTTGTAGGATGCATATTGTTTGCCGCCATTAAAAGCCCAGTTTGGTTTATAAATTTAAATTTGTGTAAGAAAAAATATTATAATAAAATAGTTTAAACTGTGACTCAAACTTACGAAATAAATAGACAATAAATTCATTGTTGCAACCCATTACCCCACCCTTATTCAAATAAGTAAGTGGATAAATTCATTGCTAGTTCCTCCTCTATTAATTTTAAGGGTTAATTTGGTACGAAAAAGACCCTGTCGGTATGGTACAATTTTAAAACTCTATATTTTCATAAAGTTTTATTAAATTATTAAATTATTCTTATTTAATATATAACAATTTTGATAAAATTGGATTGCTAATATAGTAATTTTTTTTTAATATATCAACACATATTTATATAGAACTATTCACCCATACGTAAATGCAACAACTACATGATAATTATAAGCAAAAGAAGACCATTACGAGCACCTACTATGAAGAGATAGCCTTGAAAATGGTGGGTGTTAAATTTGTTATCTTATATGTTTTCTCCAGAAGGCTGTGTCCATTGATTTTCGATAAAAAGTTATCTTCAACATTTTAGAAAAGGCTTCAAAAAGGGTGAAAATAAGGAATAAAGGAGAAAGATATACAGCATAATCCATTTACATATTTCAAATATTCCATAGGTATCTTATTGTGACTAATTGGCTACGATGTGATTCTTTTCCCTAAAATCTTATCCAACAAAAAAAAATAAAAATAAATAAATAAAAAGAGCTTATCTTCAGTCTTTCATTTGCATATTGTTATTAATTTTATCTACAAACTGGCTTTTTGCACATCTTCCACCCCATTCTCTAAAATGTATTGTCGTTTAGTTATCCATAAAGAAGATAGAGAACCGAATTTTTTACATATCTTTACTATGGCTTGGACACACTCATTAACAGCATAAAAGAAGCATGAAGACATATGAAATTGAAATACATTTACAGCCAAGTCAAATGAAGGACCACTCAATTATTTTGCAGCATAAAGATGAGTGCGCTTTTTTTGTTTGTTTGTTTGTTTTTTTTTTTTGGGAGGTGATGGTCCTATTTATTTTTACGTCATATATATCTCCTAACAATGTCTCTGATATTCCTTGTGAATATGAGCATCCATAAACACACAATAATAATATGTATCCCAATATCATCATTATCATCATCATCATCATCATCATCTCCATAGGTGAGCCTTGTTATTTTAATCAATGAATTAATTTCTCATCAGTCTGATCCATGACTTAAAACAATTCTACATTGTGTGATGTAAATTTTTACATAAATAGTTACAAATTAAATTGTTAAAAAATTAATTCAATAGTTAAAATAACAAGATTTATTGACAATGTGAAGATAAAGGTAGTATAAGAGTTCTCTTATTGTTATCCCTTTCAACAAGTTAAAAATTGTAGTACTCCACCACTAATTAAACCTTGAAGATTAACGTGGCTTTGTGCCTTTTTACCTTTTGGACTCAAATCTTGAATTCAAGGCCAATTATCATATGATTGTTAATGAAAGCTGGTAAAAGCGCAAAATCTTTTTTTGACCGTCATAATTATTATAGAAAAAAATGTTATAACACCCATGGGCTACTTTGGTTTGGTACTATTATTGCCACCAAGCTACATATCACTTGTTAATCTTACAAGACAAAAAGCTTCCATGAACAAATTTGGTTGTCCCACTTGGAATTTGCCGGTACACAAAAAAAAAAAAAAAAAAAAAAAAAAGAGAAATAATTCAACCTCGAAAGATGGGCCACGTCTTAATTTGTTGTGTTGTGTCCTGTCCAATCAAACCATGTTTGAGCCCATGTGAACAAAGAAGAAAGAGTTCGGTTGTCTATCTTAAATTGGAAACTATATATTGCTCATGGGGGTTTACATTAATTCAAATTTCTAGACATGTGCTATTATGTGTCTATTTATGATTTGCGATGAGTTAGGATTGGAATCTGGTCAAGCTCAATCTTTGGCAAGAATATTATAGCACAAGTTGGATCCAAAGATTTCGATTTACAAAATTGGGTACAGCATTAAAGTTTTGAAAAGTACACACGTTGGGTGATTCCTTGTAGGTTTGGCATGATTGAGAGTTTGCGTGTAAAAACTTCTCAAATTCGTAACTAAATAATTCTTTTACTTACGAGAAAATTACATGTTATAAGAATACATTTGTTTATGTCATATTTTAAAAAAAAGTTTATTACTCTGTTAATCATATTACGTTTTAAAAATAATTAAGGTGAGTTGTTTAAATCTTTTTCATTCGAACTAATTTATATAGATAAATCTTAATATTGTCTCAACTCTCTTTTTCACATTATCTCTCACCTATTAGAATATTTTTTTAGTGGCTAATGAGTTTTAAACTTGTGTTTATTTATAAAAAACGTGTTTTAAAAGATACGGAAATAACTTTTTTTCTTATTTTTTTTATGAGGAAATTCATATGTGGATCACTGAATTTAGAAAAAGGCCCATAGAAATAGGACTTGGAGAAGTGTTAACACATAGTAAGATTTAACTTGGACTACTGGATACAGCTCTGTCAAAGTCAAAAAGTTATTGGGCATTTGTTGGAAAGTTGGATTTGATCACAGGTAGGCTCTCAACACACTTTTAAACATAGTTTTTATTCGTATCACATTAAAAAAGTTATACCACATTATTATTTATATTATTTGTTTAAATTATATGACACTTAAACATTTATACATTTATAAAAAGTAAATATTAAAAGATGATATTTATGAAAATTTCCTTGAGAAAACTTGAAGGCCACAAGTGGCATTCGGCTTTGGATTTCAACCATTCTCATTGATGTTTCAGATTTTTATCGTTTAAATCAGTAAGCTAAAAACAAACTCTTTGTGTGAATACTTCCAAAAAATGTGAATACTTTCAAAAAACTATATTGGACTGAAATTGCCCCACTCCTCAAATGTAATCTACTAGATTATCACGAGTAACAAATTGATGTGGCACGAATCAGCATCTATCTTAATGATCGTTGTGACTGGTCATCGCTAGCCACCGTTAATTTACTAGATTATTTTGACTTTTTAAAAAATATCAAAGGTATCCTTTAGCCCTGGTTGATTACGGGAAATTAATGTAGCAGATTATTTTGACTTTTTCAAAAAAATTAGTGTAAATGTATCAGAATATTTCGACTTCAAAAAAAAAAAAAAATCACTAGTTTTCTCCGACGTTGGTCAGCAGAGTATCGCCTGGTAGGTTAACACCACTTAATCTACTAATTTTTTTTCATTTTTCAACAAACATCATGTTTTTCTCGACTAGAAATCTACTTGATCATATCCCCAATTCACAAAAAAAGAAAAAAAAAGTACTAAATTAACAAAAACAACAACATCAACAAAAAAGCCAAATATTACAACGAGCCGCGTGCTGCCACCTCCATCAGGAGTATTGTCACAATTGCCTTAACCGGTATAACTCTACATGCAGAGAGACAGGAGTTGTAATTCACTACTCTATTTCGGAATATAATGTTTGCATTTGCACTTGGATTAAACACATGGGAGGGTCCAATTAGTATTGCAACGAAGCATCCCAATCCCAATGTGAGTAGGTGCAAATAAATAAATATAAAATCGCCTCTATTAGTTAGTGTGATGAGGTTTGTAAAATTAAAACTAGTTGAGCAAATCAAGTTGGCAAAGGGGTAATATATCTTTTGAGCAATGCCACAATACACTATAAAATACTGGGCTTTTAGTCACAACAATTTTAGCAAACCTTTTTGTCACAACAAATTGTTGTAATTAATATGTATTTAGTTATAATTTTAGTTTAATTTTTCTTGTAACTAATATTTTTAGCTATATGGGTTTTAGTCAAAAAAACATCTATGACTAAAAACTCCGTGACTAAAAATTTTAGTCATAAGAAAAAATGAAATAAAAGTTGTGACTAAATGCATATTAGTCACAATAAAATTGTTGTGATTAAAAGTATAGTTTTTTGGAATGATAGAAACCTTAACTTCGAATTTATGTCACGGCTATTGAAGTTTCGATTTAATATTAATACTCTAGCCTTTTCTATTAGTTTGATTGCAATTTGTGCTATTAGTTATAAGCTCTTATATAGATACACACATAGACACACATATTGTTATGTTAATTGTACAACCTAATTATTGTCCTTACGCGGATGAAGCATACAAATCAAAACTAGTAAAGGACGGCATACTTGTAGTCTTTCTAGGAATAATTAGGTCATAAGCATGAAAATAGTGTGTTGGATTGTGACATTCAAAGTGCTATTCACTTGGTAAAATATCCTATTTATCTTGTTAGAACAAAGTATATACGAGTTTAGTATCTAAGATCAGCTATAAAAGTTAGGGTCTTAGCTCTTGAGAAGATATAAGGAGGTCAGAATCCATATGATATGCTAACAAATACTGTTTCGAATGAGAGACTGAAGTCATACACAACTTCAATTTGGACTTTTCATTTGAGGAGGGGGAGTTGTTGCAGTTGCAAGGGAGGAGCTAATGATGGTAGATTAGTCTTCATGCAGGAGATTGTTAAGTTGTAGAGCTTAATTATGGCCTTAATGATAATTGTCTCACACAAAGGAACAACGCTGATCGCCTATTAATTTGGTTAATTTATTAAAGATAATATTAAGAAATCATACTTCTGGATTCAACTACCATGGTTTTTCCTATAAATAAAAGTTGCTGATTTTCAATTCTTTTAGAAGGATTAGAGAAAACACAGACAGTTTGCGATTCTCTTCTTTTTCATCATAGTAATTTTTTTTTATAGCAGCTAAAGGTAGATATAATTTTCATATCAAAAGTAGACCGCTAGCTTTAATTTTCTTTTTTCCTGCAGCAATTTTTATTTGATCTCGGCAACATAGAATCACGGCATGTGTTTTCTAATTTGTTTACATTTCCTTCTGTCATTTTTATTTGTTCTCGATTATTAGGGCATGTGAACATAGTTTTCACATGTCCACCTAATTCTTTACACACACACACATATATATATATATATGTATATATGTGGAGTCTACATATGTAAATTTATACCGAACTACATTCAGTTATTACCTTTATGGGTCTAACAAGACCATATGTACCTTGGATAATACAGTCATATAAGCGTCGGAAATATTTAAAAATGCATGTATCACAAGGGTTTTATGAAACTGTCACATACCCGATTCAACTGCAATGTATACCAGAAGGTTTGTTCCCTTTCCATACTCTTAAGGCCTAACTTGATCACTTTATGAGTGTATAACACCTCACATGGAAAGTATCAAATAACCATATGCATGGTGGGCAGATCAAAGAATTTTCTTCGTGAACCATATATAGTACACTTCACTGCTAAATTACACTACTGGTTATAAAGAACAGAAACAACTCGCACAAAAATGCCTGTAATTGACTGTGATATGTATGGTTATTATTATGTACACATATATCTAGGTGTATATTATACACTCCAAGATTCAAATCTTTTGTCCAAAATTTGATATCTTAAATGATATCTAATAAATCATATTATGATACGTCATTTAATGAAATGCATATAAAAGTCAATTAGATATTATATTTAATTTTTTAAATGTATTATAACATAATTGATTAGAAACCAATAAAAGTAAAATATATACTCCTATATAATATATTCTGAAGTTTGGGGCCAACTATTAGAGATTATATATAACTACCAACTAGAACTTAGTATTCTTAGATTAGAACTTTCTATGGGACATTTTTTCTTTCTTGTGTTTTGGTTCTAGTTAAATCGATTACGCTCTTGACCTACCAATTACACACATGCTATCATCAACTCCGGGCAAACTGCGATGCAAGTGGGATTTTGTGGTTGAGCTTTAATTAATTCCCTTTTAAGTACATCGCTAAAGAAAATCCCCCATTATAACAACCAGCATGATTAGATATATGTGGGGCCTTTAATCTCACATAAAAAGTGATTAGACCATATTAATTTATGTTATATATTTCATATAATGGTTAATTAATTATTTAAGGCCTTCAACGTTAAAGGTATGGCAGGATGAATGTTCGTCAAAATTTGAACTTACTAAAATCGGTAAGAAGATGCTATTCCGGAACTAATACTTTGTGAAAAATGCAATTATGAAGCTTTTTTTTTTTTTTTTTTCATGTCTTAAGAGTAAAAAAGAAAAAGAATCAAAGAGAAAACACAAAGACACGATGAAAGACCCTTCAAAATACATAAAGAAAAGGAGATCAGTGAAAGAGGCTGCGAGTAGATTCGCCCATTAGAAACTACTAAAAGTTATATATATATATATATATATATATATATATATATATATATTATCTCTGGAGTAAAATTATCTCGAACAGATTCCATAGCGAACAAATTAAGCAAGTTTTGGGTTGCAGAGAAATTTAAGAGCGATGTATAGAATCATTGTAGAGGCAATAAGGGTGACATATATGTATGCATACAGATACACACACACACATATAGACACACACACACACACACACGCACACACTAAATTTCTTTTGTGATGCTTCAGAAGTTGTAGTATATTGAAGGTTCCTGAAATTGATATAAACTACAAATTTGCTTTCAGATGAAGGCATAATTAGCTCTGGTGACTGGATATTGATCAAGTCATTCCCTCGAGGAATTATTAACACAATTATTTATATGAAAAAATCTCACACAAAAACCAAACATATGTTGCACTAAATCATACTTCCCTCGTCCTACTCCACACACACACACACACACACAAACATCCTTCTCTTTCCATTTTCAGACACATCATAAATAAGTGAAATAGCATAAAAATACTAAATTAAAAAAAGCACCCCACGATCGAATCTTATGAAATATGGTATGACATGTTTCATTCAAATCACGCATCAACATACGTACAATTTTTTTCTTCATTTTTGTCTTTTTCAATTTCGTACATAATAGATGGACTACTAATAATTCATGTTCATATGTATATCAAACAAAGAAAGCCAAACACAAGAAATAATCAGAAACCCAAATAAATGAAAAAAAAGGAAAAGAAATACACGATAGTAGACATAATTACATGAAATCCATACAAGACACATATAAATATTAATAAAAATATATGCAACAAATGATTTATTTATTTTCAATTAAGCCCCATTGGAAGGAGGAGGAGAAGAGGACTCGCAAACTACCTCAGTGGTCTCCACTTCCCTTCTGTGGAAGTTCCGGTGGCAGCTGCAGGCGGCGCAGGTGAGTGCGGCGCTCGTCCCTTCCTCTCCGCTCGCCATGAATTCCCTGCAGCCGTCCACAGCGTAGCCTCCTACACCCGCAGCATGGTTCTTCTGGCACTCCCCGTATCTCACGTTCCGAACAGGATTCGCCGAGCTTCTTGGCGGCTCCTCCGATCTTCTCACCACCACTTGGCGCTTTCTCATGATCTTGTTGTTGAAGAGTGAGAAAGAGAGGAAATTGTATAAGAGAAGAGCTTGCTTTTTGTTGAAGAGTTATATGGTCAAGCCCTAGCTAACCCTAGATCTATATTTATAGCATAATGTAAAGATGTAAATATGATATCTCAGCTTCTTGGTGTGAATGTTATCCACTGTGTTATAATTGGACTAGGAGGGAGGAACAGTGTACGACCTACCTTTTTACTGTACCATTCATTAGTCGTTCACTTAATGTAAGTAATTTCATGTTAAATTTACCATACTAGTGGATTGTGAATTAATTCTGCTCATTTAAAATTTTTTCTCAAAATATAATATTCGTTGTGAATTGACGGTCCAACTACCCCACAAAGTCATTATATTATTAAGTATAGAATAAAGACGATTCTCACTGCAAATAAGGCAAACCCTGAATGTGTTAGGGGTTTTTAAAAAAGGGGACTTTTGCCTTTCAAAGTGATTGATTTAATATAGAATAACCAGCTAAGCCTTTACCTTTTAAACCTAATATATACTGTGGCCCCTAAGTTACTAAAGGCAGGTTTTTGTGGGGTGCACTGATACGATGTCAACAACAATTGTCTAGCTTCAGCTATATCTATATACATATAGATATATAGATATAGATATAGATATATACTGAAATTATGTGATAGCTAAGCTTGCCAACCGCCCCCGGCCCGTACGAAGATGCTATACCACTAACTTACACTTCTTGTTTGCATGTAAAATTATTCAAAAGGCTTGTCATAATAAGAAACTCAATTTGTTGGCATGCTCGTGATAATTTTCCAATCTAGATAAGCTTTGTGAAGTGATTTCCGGTGATATAGTTGATAGTACAATCTTGCATACCGTAATAATATGGTTTTTACTATCTATGTGCCATGATTATTGGTAATTATACTTTTCGTATGGGCGAGAAGAAATACATTTAAGTATTCTTTATTATATTAATGGAGCATCCTTGTAGGTAATCTTCAATAAGTGAGTTCAACAATCTTACATGCTGTTTGGCAAGGAGTGGTTTTAATCACTATCTCAGATATGAACAGTATAAAGTTTTCATATACTACAGCAAAAAGAAAACAGTTGCTACAGTATAAAGCTCTCATATGCTATAGTAAAACAGCTCTAACTAACGGTTCCCACCACCATACCAAACACCTTATTAATAAGCATTATTTTGGTATTGCCATAATTTTTAAAATAATCATTGTTAGTTATGTTATGAGGAAAATTTAGTTTTGACAAAAAACTATATTTTATATTGAGACTGCACATTATCAATATTAATTTTTAGATATTTAAAGGTATCAAACATGAAAATTTGAGAAGAATCAGTTATTTTTCAAATTCCAGCTTTAGAAGGGTCACCCGATCGTTTGCTTAATTTCAGCTTTTTCTGAAAACCTATTCCATGTGTAATTAGCTTAGATTTTTTTATAAGAAAAAAATATGCCACATGGAATAAGTTTTATAAAGGAGGAATAAGAAACTAATGTGTGATTAAGGAAAGCATGCACGGGGTGCACAGAAGGTGCGTCTCCTCACCTCTGATTTTAGTTTACATATGTCTCACACCTACTTGTTATTAGCGGTAGGTATCCCACCTCTGGTTTTAGTTTGTGTCACACCCACACATTGATAGCGGTAGTTGTGTTGATATCTGACTAGATTTGATTATAAATTGTATTGCTTTTCTCCCTAGTATAGTGGTTTTATTCATGGATTATAGTGGTCCTTTGAAACGAGTGGTCGGACACAATTTTATATGTTGAGCGGGTCTTTTCTCTTCAAGTCTCAATACTTGTGATTTCTTGTGCTTTATTCATCTTCAAGGATGGATCCAGTCAATGTATGGAGTCACACTCTTCTTTAATGGATGGTCATTTACAACTATGTTTGAATTTGTATTTTTTTCACGTGGCAAATGAAATTTTACTTGAGGGGGAAAAAAAAAAAACAGTTCAGCAAGTTGCTAATTAAGTCACGCGTCGCTTTTTTGCGGACCGATGACCAACAAGGAGCCTTTACTCTAGCAATTTCTAAAAATCAAGCCACAACGACCAAAATTTATCGACAAAGCTTTACTTATGTCTCTTCTGATTCTTTGAGGAAAGAATGTTGATAACTATGCAAAGGCTTAGAAAGAAAGAGAGTTTAGTATTTTCATGGTATTAGGATACATTAGCAGATTTGTAAGCAAAACTATGATCCTGAAACTGGAAAGAAAAATGAATACGATCATCTTTGTCTTCAAAGTGTTCGAACTAGCATAAATAAATCCGATTTGACTTAAGTCACGTTCCGAATTTCGGTGGGATAGTTTCAGTGTGGTTTATTTCTGATTTTCTTTTATTTTGTTTTATCTTTTTTTTTTCTTCCTATTCATAAAATCGAGTGGAGGATTTACTCCCCTCTCTGTTCATTAAAAAAAATTAAGAAAAGTATACTACTAATAAGCCAGGACGATTAACTAATTACTTGCATATATATGAGAAAAATGCATTTTATTGCATTTGTGAATATCGGCATTACAAAAATTGGACTTTTTTAGTGACAATTAAACTTTTAGTTATGATATTTTTGTGTTACTAATATGCTTTCAGTGAACAGTATAAAACTTTTGTGGCCAAAAGTTTTAAGCATAACAAAAAATTCAATTAAAATTGTGACTAAATATATATTAGTCACAATAATTTATTTGTTGTGACTAAAAGTTTTACTAAAAACTAATATGGATATTAAAGTTTTGCATCATTTTTCAAACATAAATTAGGGGTGGCAAAACGGATTGGCGGGTAGGGTTCGTGTCGGGTTGGAGTTAATTTTTACAAAAATAGGTCGACATTAACCCAACTCTTGACACGAACGGGTTGAGATTTCTCAACCCGAACACGACCTGTTTTGATACGGGTTGACACGAACACGACCCGTGTCAACCCGTTTCTTATGCACAGTATCAAAAAATACGACCCGCGACCCGTTTTCGACCTGTAATCCGATTGTGATCCACAACCCGGCTGTGACCCGCCTATATTAATATATATAATATTAAAAAAAATAAAATTGGAAGAGTTTTATACCACTTCAATAAGAAGATGAGTGATAAGAGAAGCATGGTTTGATATTTTAAGGGCTTATATTATATATATGAAATAATATTAATTTTTTAAAATTTAATTAATTAAATACGGGTTAGAAATGGGTCATTTTCGTGTCAGACGGGTTGACCCGAAC
>CAMOHE010043353.1:0-22038 GCA_946598075.1 Artocarpus hirsutus | reverse complement strand
ACTTATTACATTATATTTCCAAGATGCTAAGTTATGATCTGTGCTTACACAAATCTTACCATGCAAGTCAAAAAACATAATGTCATAAATAGGAGTCTAATAAATACTCAGGATTAAGACTGTCAAATATATGATCATCATAGTGATAAATTTGAATACTCTTTTTGTAAAGGATGATTATTAGAGATTCATAATTTATCTGGTCCAGTCCTATATAATCTCATTATATAAAGTACCTCCAATCCAATGTCTCTACATTAATAGTCCGGATAATGACTATTTTATTCTAAATGAGATTGGACCGCACTTGTAATATTTAATTAAAGATCCCAAACTTTAATTAATTATTACGGACTATTTAGATTATTATCTATAAATTTTATCCCTAAGCATATAACACTTATATGCTAAATTCATAGTCACATTAATAATCATGAAATTTTCTCGATGTTTATAAATATATTCATAATACATACAAGCAACCAAAATAATAATAAATGTCACTTTATTTATTTATTAACAATATGTACAATGTCACAGCTTTTAGGGCACCAAACCCAACAATTATATCATCAACGTAAACCAAAACAACGAGCATTACCAATTTACTAAAGAAGTAAAACATCTGCTTTGGAGGCTTGGAAGCCTAATTGAAGAAGGCGAGAACTCAGCTTAGTAAACGAGGCCCACGAGGACTGTTTAAGGCCATAGAGGGCCTTATGTAACTTGCGGACTAGTGGTGTGGCCGAAGTGATAGTAAATCTATGAGGTTGTTCCATATAGACCTCTTCGGTAATGTCACCATTGAGAAAGGCATTATGCACGTCAAGCTCTCAAATTGGCTAATTACATACGAGAGCAAGGCCAATGACAAGGCAAACGATGGTCGACTTAACCACGGGACTAAATTTCTTAGTACAGTCGATGCCTTGTGCCGTTCAATGCTGCCATCAAGTTTTAGCTTGAGCTTAAACACTCATTTGTTCCTAAGAACACATTGAGAAGAATTAGCAGGTACTAAGGACCATGTGTTATTCTTATGGAGAGTTGCAAGTTCTTGTTCCATGGCACTATTCCAAGTTGGTATTTGTAACACCTGTCTAAAAGAAGTGGGTTTCGTAGCGACGGCATTAGGCCCTGAAGCTAAGAATGTTTTAGGGTTAAAAGTGTCAGTAGGTGGACAGTGAACACCAGTGACTAGAACCGGGTGGTTAGGCACAATAAGAAAATCTACAACCTCCAAAATAGGATTAGGGTGCTCTTGTATAGGTGAAGTCAAGCCACTGGTACTAGAGGATGGTGAAGTAGAAGAAATAGGAATGGAGTGTAGTGACCCAAGTCTTTCAAGTCGTTCCTTAATACTTTACTTACTTAGCTAAAAAATTAAGGAAACAATTTTTTCTTATATATAAAACTTTTTCATTTTTTCATATATAATTATTACAACATTGTTTCCAAAAGAGTTTAGACTTCACACTTAACTTATCTTACATCAGATTTCATGCTTAATATTTTCTTTTAATTACATATTTCAAATTCGTTTCATATATAGCGAAAACTTTCCTGTGGCGTTATCCATACCCTTGCTTATACATATTTGCTCATGTATTGTTGCCAATTCAACAGTGATTCTATTCTGGCCTCTTGGTTGAATTTCTTACAGCATGAAATAACTAGATGAGCTATTGCTCAGTACGTCCATCTTCTTTAGTCAAAGTCAGCCTTTGACATGTCACTATTCAGGGGTTCTTCCTTTGGATCTTCTTCCTCCTCCTCACTGGAGTCGGTTGATAAATCATCATTGGCATATGAGGGTCTCAGCAATCCTAAAACGTGATTGGGCACAACCTAATCATCATCATCCTCATCTATTCCACAAGAAAATCATCAGGTAAGACTATTAGGTTCTACTCATCATATAGCATATCGACAATGAAATCATCTAGGTTAAGAAAATCCCTAGGATAATGAATAGATGTTGAATTTTGTCTTGAAGGTTATGCCATAAAAGGTCACAAACTCACTGTACAAACATTCCTCGTGGAATCATTAGTACCATAGTGCGATAGAATCTCATGATACAGTGTTCCATGGACTCACCATGTATCGATCCCCGTATTGCTTCTAGGCATTACAGGTTTAATGTTGCCAGTCGGCCCAGATCATGGGATCAACATAGACTAGTATTTCATCTATACGTGGGAGTGGCTGAGGGGCGAACTTTGCAGATATTTGTCCTTTGAAATCTTGCTAGTCACAGCGTTATCCACTATGCTAGTGCTTCCCATGTAGTCTCCTTGAGGCCAAAAGGACTTGAAGGTGTGGTGGTGTATGGGATGATGCGAAAATGAACTCAATAGCTTTGAACCATTTTGCTAACACCATAGGTTGTCTACTATCGCTGAAACGGGGTGGTACCATATCCTAGAAAGCCACACTAGCTCCTCTATTATCATCCAAATGACATTGTTAGGTGGAGCCACCATTGATTATATTTGCATGGATTTACTGTTATACTCCTGTATAAGAAAATACCCTAATATTCTATACTTAAAATTAAACTATTTTACTTGAACTGTGACTGAACAATATATGGCAATGTACAGTAGTATGGCCGAATACCCATTTTAATACCAACTACACTGGAGTTTCCTGACATTTTTCAATTCTGAAAAATTTGTACAAATCTTTTCAATTTAGTCCTTTCAAAATTTCACAAAACCTTATTCATAAGAGTTGTAAATCTCACTATTTTGAATAGGTTTCAAATCTTACTCTTAGAAAATAAATCATGTTTAAATATGTTAAAATTTTATTTTTTAAAAAATCATTTAAACTTTACAATTTGCATAGTTTTTTTTTTCTTTGAAACTTGATTTCAAGTACATAAACCCTAGCTCTAGCCTTCAATCATCACAAACATATACAAAATATATAACATAAACATGCCATAGGATCCTTTAAACATGCCATAGTCCAATTTTAAGCAACTACATACCAAACTTTATAAAAAAATCAAAACAATAACAAACTTGAAACTAGAAGATAAAGGTTTTTACCAAAGGGCTTGTGAGCTTGTGAGCCTCCATAAAGCTTGATTTTTATCAATCTTCCTAGACATAAAGCATAGTAAGAAAACCTTCATCAAGATTCTCTCTAAAACCCAAAGAAAACCCTAGAAATACTTAGAAAAAGTTTAAGATATACCTTCAAAGGTAGCAATCCTTGAACTAAAAAACTTGATCTTGTCTTAGAGCTTGCTTCGAATATGTTTGTTTTGTGAGCAAATTTTTGTGCAAAATTTTGGGAGGAGTGATCTGAGGGCTGTCGATTTTGGAGGAATGGCAAATGGAGTGTATTGGTTGTTGTTGCATGAGAATTAATGAGTAAAAATAGCATTTTTTACAATTTTGATGACTCACCCCCATTAGTCATCACCTTAGCATTTTTTTTTTTGTGGTAAAAAATGGCTAAATTTTACATAGTGAAATTCGACTATAATAAGGGAAAAAGGTGGCTCTTTTTCCATCTTTTAGGTGTCTCTTTGATGGGTTCTAAAAACTTTTTACACAGTATAATTTTGCACTGTACTATGTTTTTCTTATACCATTAGTATAAAATTAAAAAAAAATATGCATTTAAATAATCTAGAATATACTTACTTTTTAATTTACTTTTCTAATCCCAACACAGTATCTCATATATTTGTGTTTTTTGCTTTAACTGTATAATTATACTGTATTGTGTATTTTTTTTCCTTTGTGTGTCTTTTTATAATGCGTTTTCATCAACCGATGTATTGTAGACACAGAATCCTTTACCAGTTTAACTGACTGGCAATTAGCCATTTTTATACTATATTTTGAATTATGGCATGTTTTTCTACTTTAATTAACACTTTTATTATTTATTAATTTATACCATAATATTATAATTAATTATGATATAAATTTCATTGTGAGGATACTATTCACAATTTTTTGAGTATTTAAACTCACAAAAATTTGTATATTAATAACATTTCTAATTGCATAAAATTCACAAACAAAATGCACATTAGCATTATTCATATATGATTTACATTTTATCTTAATTTTATAAAAATATTCTATCGGAGAAAATTTATTAATTAAATCCAAATAAATTTTGGATTTAAAGTAATAAATTTTTTTCGAGCATTACATGGAGGGACAAGGAGAAGTTTGGGAAGAAGAAGAGGTAAGCGGTGGAGGCAGAAAGGTGGAAAGAGGCAGAGAGAAGGAAGTAGGTACATGAATAGAACAAATAGAGATCCATGGCACAGTAGATGTGTTACGAAAATAATGCGATAGAAACAAAGAATAAAAACACACAGAGAATTTACGTAGAAACCCAAAAGCAAAAAAACCATGAGCAGAGGAGAAAAAAATCACTAAACTCGTGAAGATTACAATGGAGGCATTATGAAGGCTAAAAATTCGCTAACGATAAAACTCTAATGCAATACATCATATATATATATAGGTATAGACAAAACCTTATAGGCCAAAAGCATAAACTTAACAACCCAAAAATACAACGGTCTGTTCAACCCACACACTCGTAGCTACATCAATGGTGGGCTACGGGATGGGGCCTATCGACCTGATCCCTCTGCTACCACCACAGATCCTATAAAAAATCCCATTTTTATTTTCATCATAATTGTTACACCGTGAACTTTTCGGATTGGGCCAAACTAAATTCGGGTCACCATATTCTAACAATCTCTACTTGGACTTGAATTCCACTTCAAGGAGCAAATCTTCAACAAGCTATCTTCGCCTCAAAAACACCCCTAAGGGCAAACCTCAACAACGAATACTAACCAAGTCCAAGCAATGCTCAAACTTAGATGTAGATAATGACTTAGTCATCATATCGGCGGGATTATCATGGGTACTAATCTTGCTCACAATAATATCACCACGAGCAATAACCTCATAAATAAAGTGATAACGAACAACGATGTGCTTATTTCTTTCATGAAGCATCTGATCTTTAGTGAGATAAATAGCATTTTGACTATCACAAAACACTTTAGTAATCTGTAAGTCTTCACTGAGCTCGCCAAAGAGCCCCTTCAACCAAATGGCTTCCTTACAAGTTTCAGTGATCGCCATATATTCTGCCTAAGTAGTAGATAAAGCCACTGTAGTCTACAAAGTAGTCTTCCAGTAAATAGCACAACCTCTAATGGTAAACACATATCCTGTAAGCGATCTCCTCTTATCAAGATCTCCAGCAAAATTAGAATCAACATATCCAATAACTCTATCTTTAGTCGTCCCAAACTACAAACACATATTAGTAGTACCATATAAGTACCTGAATATCTACTGAACTGCTTTTCAATATTCCTTATTAGGATTACCCAAGTATCTACTAACTGTTCTAATTGCATATGATAAGTCTAGACAAGAACAAACCATAGCATATATGAGGAATCGCACTACACTAGAATATGGAACTCAAGACATATACTCAACCTCATCATCTGATTATGGAGACAAAGCGGAAGAAAGTCTAAAATGTGCAGCTAGGGGTGGCAAAACGGGTTGGCTGGTCGGGTTCGTGTCGGGTTGGAGTTAATTTTTACAAAAATAGGTCGACACTAATCCGACCCGTGACACGAACAGGTTGAGATTTCTCAACCTGAACACGACCTGTTTTGATACGGGTTGACACGAACACTACCCGTGTTAACCCGTTTTTTATGCACAGTGTCAAAAAATACGACCCGCGACCCGTTTTTGAACCCTAACCCTATTGTGACCTGCAACCCAGTTGTGACCTGCCACATTAATATATATAATATTAAAAAAAATAAAATTAGAAGAGTTTTATACCACTTCAACAAGAAGATGAGTGATAAGAGAAGCATGGTTTGATATTTTAAGGGCTTATATTATATATATGAAATAATATTAATTTTTTAAAATTTAATTAATTAAATACGGGTTAGAAATGGGTCATTTTCGTGTCAGACGGGTTGACCCGAACACGACCTATTTTTTGACGGGTCAGTTTCGGGTCGACACTAAAATGACCCGTGGTCAAATTTTCCGACACTAACCTGCGAAAAATCGTGTCGGATTCGTATCGTGTCGTCGTGTCGCAATTTGTATTGCCGGCCCTAAACATAATATTATAAATTAGTTGGAAAACACACTAGAATAAAAATTATGTGACTTGATTAGCATATCGAGAGTATATATAGACAAATTTGAACATAAGCAAAGGCTAAGGAGCGCCATATACTTCTAGAATATTAATCATGATCCTAGTGTCCAAAAAGGTTGCTTATACTAGGAGATGGGGGTAAAAAAAAATAACGTTGGACATTAGGAGGGGGAAAAACATTAAGTCTAAGACGTACCCCGACAAATGAAGAAAATTCTGATCTTTTAATCATGAGATGAGATATGCAAGTTAAGTCGCAAAGTACAGTAGTACTAGGAAATTAGAACAAAAAAGTATGATGATTTAAAAATACAAAATTAACATATATATGTGTGTGTGTGTGTATGTATGAATATATGTATATAGGTTTAAAACATTTTCATTAAGTCAATCATGGAGTTTTAATCACGGCACTAAAATGTAAATTTCTAAGGATTTAATATTCTACTAGATCGTGAGAGGACACAAATTAACTACATCAACAAAAACTGTCTACACTATTTATGTTGAGTAGTACTACTAGGAATTTACATATACCTAACTTGGAATCATAAGTTGGTACTGAGTATGGCAATTATTATATTTTTTTGACTATTAGTTTGACTCTTTTTATTTTTGTAATTACAAATAAATTGTATATCTCTGATCCCCGTTGAAAGTTATGCAAAAGAAAAGTATTTGTAGTTTCCTTTTCAGCCATCAAAGGAGGGGCATTAGACGAATTTAGTATTATTACGTAGTTATTGAGTAAGATGGAATAAAGAAGGTTCTAAATAAATCCGGCATCATCTATTTGTGACAAGTTAAACATGAATATCCATGTGTTATGACCGATGTTTTTTTCTCGAAACTTGGGTCATTCAGTAAGGGGATTTGGAAGATTGGTGGCCATGGGCTAACTTTAGTGTATGTATATAATAATATATATGTGTGTATTCGTTTTTCTTTTTTTGAGAAGATGTGTGCGTTTGTTTTACGATGTCACAAAATAGGACATTTTACTGTGGATTTTGAAAATATACGTTAGTATGGTTATAGGTATAATTGAACTATAAATCTATATTCGACTTCATCAAGAAAATGAAAAGTTAATTCTCAATAACAGAGCTAAGTAAATTAGGGAGGCTTCAGCACCCTCTCAGATTTTTTGTTTCTTTCACCTATTATGTGTGTGTATTACTTAAAAATACAAATAGGCCCTCTAAAAGTTGACATTTATCCCCTGTTTGGCATAGTGGTGGGTTCCCATCACAAATGAACAGTATAAAACTCTCACATACTACAGTAACAATTAAAAAAAAATTGCTACAGTGTAAAAGCTATTACATGCTACAATAAAAGTGGTTCTAACCATTGGTTCCTATCATCCTTCCAAACACCCATTTAGTCTTATCTCCCCCAAAATTTTAAATTCCCAAAAAGCCCAATCTCTTTAGGAGTTCAATATGCTTTTAAGTTTATTTCCTAATACTAATGTTTTATTATATTTCTTTCTTTTTACAACAATTTGATAATTGTTATATATTTTTTTTTTCTTGCGGTCTAATTCTCTTATTGTTATTGTTATTTTACATAGACTACACACAATTATATGTTTATTTATCAAAATAATTTTAAGAATGCCATTTCAAAATAAGCAATTAAATGGCAAACCGGGTTATGAATCATGCATTATTTGTATACATCAAAAAAGACATTTTTAATTAATAATGAAATTATTATGCAATAATTTTAAAGCATAAAAACTTGTTGGGAACAATTGTACGTAGTCATTAATTTTAATTAAAATTTGTTACGGCTATTAACTTCCTTTGACGAAAACTTCGTCATTGATGATCTACATCCCTAATCTCTTATTTACATATATAAAGCACTACAGTAAGGCCTTTTTTTCCAATTGTTAAATTGTGCTAAAAAAATGTCTGTTCTATACACACGTGTATATTATTTTGATGTGGTTTTGATAGGACCTGACGGTCAGAATCGTATATTATAAGCATAATATTTTAGAGCAGAAAGACCAGTTAAAATATTGCCGCCCATTGTTTTGAAGGTTAAGTTCTAAATTTTATGTAAATATGTAATTAAGATTGGACTTATCAAAGAAAAAAACAAAAAGCTCGGAGTAAGTTGGAAAAATGTTGCAAGGAAAAGTTTCATTAACTGCTATAAGAAGCCAATTAATAATATCTGTATGTAGCGGCAAATTGGTTATATATGCACAAAAACATATTGCATATAATTGATGTAACGTACAATCCTTGTTATAAATACTTAATTGTACTAGCTTAATAAGACGGAAACTGAAACACGTAGACACAATAATATAGATAATGAAAGGTGCAAGAGAGCTTTTGATCAAAGCAATATCCGAATGAATTACACAAGTTGCCTGCCTATATTAAGCAAATAATATACCACCATTGAAACGTCCACATTGGGATGATCAGTCGCTTATAATATATACTAAGCAAATCAAGCAATGTTCTTTTCAGCACCATTGATCCGTGGCAGACTGCAACTTTTGCGACGTTTTGGATCCTAGAGATGAGGAGTGAACAAAAAATCCGAGAACCCAAGAATCCGACTTAACCTATCGAATAAAATCTGAGATAATCTGAAT
The DNA here is from genome assembly GCA_946598075.1 of Artocarpus hirsutus. NCBI lineage: Eukaryota > Viridiplantae > Streptophyta > Magnoliopsida > Rosales > Moraceae > Artocarpus > Artocarpus hirsutus. The sequence continues at coordinate 13,214 of CAMOHE010043353.1, read as the reverse complement.
CTAATAAATCTGAATAAAAATTTATATAAACCTACCCGATCCGATTTTTCATTGGATAGTTTTGTGGCAGTTTTTCTTAATCCAAAGTAATCCAAACCCAACTAATTTATCATATATGTGATGTTATACATTTTTTTAATATAATCTTCTATTAAAAAAAACTTTATAGTTTATACAACATATATGTAGAGAATTGGTTCAAACCAATTGGTTTGAACTCAAACAATGTTAAATTCTCTATTGCTAAAATAAACAAAAGTAAATTATAGTGTAAAACTCTCAATTGCTATTATGTTTTGAACCAATTGGTTCAAACCAAGGTGATCAAATGCCCTAATAAACTTCTTTGATTTCAGACCTATTTTTAATTTCTAGTATACATTAAACAATCCCTTAGAAAAAACATATATTGTCTTAGTTTTTATTATGGTTTGTTTGTTAGTTCATGGTTTATGTAATTGAGTTTGTTTTGCAAACTTTATCTTTATATTAGTTTATGATTTTGAGATGATATGTTGAACTTGAAATTTTGTAAGATAATCAATATGTAATAAATTTTAATTTATTTTCTTTATATATTTCTTATTTTAGTAAACTGTTAGTTTGATTTTTTTTTAATAATGTTTATTCCGATCAATCCACCAAATTCATCCAAAATTTATTAGGTGGGTTGCTTTTAGAGTTTAAATTCATTAGGTGGATTAAATTCAAAATTAATCCACTCCAACTTTAACTGAATGGGTTGAAAAATTCCTAAAATCTACCCAACCTACCCGATGTTCATCCCTACTAGAGATCATATATCATGTGGAAGCATATTTGGATTTTGCAATGCTTGTATGTACGTGATGCTCTAATTAGCACTATAGCGCTTTACTTTTTTTTTTTTTTGGGACTTCATTTCTAAAATAGGGACCCACATGTTAAGAAAATACGAGTTTGAAAACTATCAGTTGCCTAAATTTTTAAAACGGAGATTTAGACGTCATGGAAAGAAGAGTTTGGGGTCTAGGAATCTAGTCATCCTTATCTTTAAAACGAGGACTTAAATGTTAAAGATCATAAAGTTTGAGATCTCAGATTGAAAAAACCCTTGTACACAAACACAATATATAATATTATTTGTTTGTATGTATGTATGTATGTGTAACTTCCCTTTTGAAACTCATAGCAAGAGCTAGAACATGAAGCGTAGTGCTGATCAGAAAGAAGAGGGGATAAAGAATATCCTAATTAAACCATGTGAAACTCTAGAATTGACATGCGGTTAAGGTTAGGCTGACATTTTGATATCAGATTGAGACTAAACATCAAGAATGCCCGTAATCCGTATATCAATCTTTTTTCTATTTCCGTCAAAATTTAGCACCAATGTGGAACAGATTTACAGCCGCTTGTGTACCCAAATTGACCTAAATAACAACATTACTGTCAGATCATTTTCAACTAATGCTAAGGAATAATATCTGAAAGCTGAAATTTTTGCCAGCCATATATTTCTAATTAAATATCGATTTGCATGGAGGATAATGTTGTCAATATAACAATTTAGGTTTTATTAAGTAGTTTTAATAATTTTTATCTGGGATATTCTATTTCTTTCTAATGCCAGTTAACCTTTCTCGTCAATTATTTAAAAAAAAAATTAAGTTCTAGTGTCTTATGCAGTACTAATTTATGTTTTCAGCTTTTATAGTCTAATTATACTTATAGACATAGGGAAATCTCGACAAATGCTTTCTCAGTTGGGGCATAAAAATTTATGAGAGCATTTGGAAACATAGTTGGAGCTTCAAGTTAAACCTTAAACATTGTAACATGTGAGAGCTTCATATTGTAGCAGATTTTTGCTTTACTGTAGAAGATGAAACTAATAAGTTCTAATTAGGTTGTCAAGAGAAGCCTGTACCTTTTACACTAAAAGAGTTGAAAGTGACAAATTTCTAAAGACAGGATAAGTTAAGCTGACAGATTTCCTATTTTTCTCCTAAACACCTTATAACTGCAACAAGTTGCCGTAGATAATGGATTGGCCCATAAGGTAGTAGTAAAATTATGTACGAATCCAACTCTACTTGATAAGAAGAAAGATAATCTGGGGGCAAAAAAGGAAAAATAAAAAAATCAGAAGAATTGAAAGAAAACAAGTTGCTTAGTCAGGATAAATTGAGAGTTGATGGGGACTTTAAGTATATGATTGTGTTATTGGAAGAAAATGAAAGGTAAAAGCCCCTTTGCCTCTCACCAACCCAACCCATTTTGTGATCCCCAATCAAAAGGGCTTGCGATTATGGCTTTTGGGGTCCTTGGGATAAAGCATCTTAAGCTTCTTAATCACACATTTTTCTTTTCCAAATTGTGATGACACTGGAGCAGTTTAAAGGTATATATTGATTGTCAAATATTCTTTCTTTTTTTCTTTAAAAAAAAAAAGAAAAGGAAAACGTATATTCACTTGTCAAGAATATGGTCAATAATTCAAAAGATGAAACGGAAATGTTGGGTTAAATAAGGAAAGCTATTCTTAAGTTGATGCAACTTGGCCAAAAGGATCGTATTCCTGGCACTTAAAAACTATGCAATAAAACCTTTGATCCAAATAGAGTAAGATGCCTTGTGCGATTGGACCACAAGATGTCTATTCTTCTAGGGCTGATTTGAACTTATTATTTATATGCTACATATCAAACCATGTCCCGCATAAATTTACACATAAAAGCATATCCTAAGAATCGAATCATGTTATATTATATGTACGTATTTTATTATTTGAGAATATGCAGTTATATATGTAAAGTTTACTACATATATATAGATGTTTATGTAAGCTAGTAACATTTCGAAATTGAAACTTAAAATAACCTTAATAACCTTCATTTTCTCATGATTTGTTTTATTGATTATGAGAGTGTTTAGAAGCTAATTACGTTTTAAAACCATTATAATGTAAAGACTTCATATATTATATTGTAAAGCAAAAATCTAGTACATTGTAAAATTTTTACCTACCACAGTATTTAAGTTCCAACTTGATTCTTAATTCTCTCTATATTTTTAGTGATATAAAAAGAAAAAGATATATGTATACATATATACAAGCTTCTGATATCTGATAAGTTGAATGGTAAACCCAAAAAAAAAAAAAAAAACAGAGAAACGATTTCAGCCATTGCTAGAAGCATTGTAGAGAAGCACACTATGTTAATTCTGTTGCAAAGTGACATTTCATCTCACCAACTAGTTGCTGCCACTTATCTAAAGCCAGCCATGCTTTGTTGACACGTGCTCTTGCATTTTGCAAGAAGCTTTTAGCAACGCCAAAATTTCAGCTAAGCCTGCCGAAAGCAAAAATTATTTCTACGGCATCCTTCAAAATCATACTTTTTCCCCTTTTTGAATGAAGGAAGAAGAACCAAAGCATCGTTAGAGGATGGAAGTATCTTGATTATGCCGGTGTTTAAGTAATGCAATGCTACAATTGAGCCTAACCGAATTTTATGAAAACAAAATCCAAAAGTGAGCCATAATATCGATAATTGTTAAGTTGCAGAGTCTAATTTCATTTTTTAAAGATTTATTATACAACGAGAAGATTATCGGGCTCGACCTTCGTGGTAAGATCGCTATATGGGGGTTGAAAAGGGGGTGGGAAGCCCCCCTTTCGAGGGTATTGGGGTGGAGCATGTAGCCCAAAATTTGTAACACTTCGGCCGCCATGAGAAGGTAGTGCTAGAGTTGGAGCATTGTCTTCTTTCTTGTAGTCCTATAAAGTATACCAAATTTTTACGGTGGTTGAAAGTGGATATAACTCTCATGTTGAAGGTGAGACACTATAAATTTTGTGTATTCTTTTATTTATTTTTGTTTCATGTTTTTGCTCTCGATAGAATTAAAGTATTTAATTCCCAACAATTATCACACACCTTAAATAAAATATGTATATCCCTTGAAAAAAAGTACATCGAACATCACAAAATAAAATCATAAGGACTGAAAACAAAATTTAATTGATACTTCACATCAAGGAGAAGGCAACTACCTTCAAAAACTTTCAACCGAAAGAAAAACTGCCTTCAAAACCATACTAACAAATTACAAGCTAACCTCATCATTAACATTCATAATATACAATAATATCTTATCATTTACATAATATTAATTTTTAATTTCACTCAAGATCTAATCCTAGAAAAAATCCAACATGGTCATCTCTTTAAATTTCTTTTCTAGTAAAACCCGATTGAAAATCTTAAACAAGGAAAAAAGAATGCTCGATTGTAATTACTCTATCTGAAGCTGAAAGGCTCAAAAATACCATGAGAAATTAACGAATAAATAATCAAAATTTGAATGGTGTGAGGTGGATTTGGATGGGTTTGATCACATGAAGTTAGGTGGCATAGAGGCTCTAATTTTAAGAGTTTGATTTTGATTTTGTAAAGAATAATTTCTTTGGCTAGTCCCTTTTATTCTTCTAGCTCAGCTGATCTTGAACTCGAAAAAAGGGTACAAAAGGACTCAGTTGCCTGATGGACTTAACTTTCTTTAATTTTTTCCATCACGTGCCTCTCACGTGGGGCTCTTTTCAGGGGCATTTATGTATGTGCCCTTGTTTAGGAGGGAAACCAAATGTTTCACAAATTAATGATAAAAAAAAACCCTAAAAAATTCATTTCTCTTCTCTTGTTAGAAAATCCCAATTTTCTCTCCTCTTTTCTCTTATTTGTTGCTGCTAGGGTTCATACTAAAAACGCTGCGATTGAGGATAGAATCCAAAGGGAATGGCAATTATTTATTCAAAAGGGTTTTTCAACCTTCATACCATGAATTCTATGCATTTTTGCTTTTGGTTTTTGAAATATTATTTGTGTGTTAATTTCGGTGATAGGTACCCTAGATATTTCTAAGTCTGAGAGTATGTTAATAGTTTTTGCATATTCTTTGAAATTTTTTAATGGGTTTTGGTTTTGGTACAGAGATATTGTTTGGTTTTTATAATGGAGAGATATTGTTTGGAATTTGTTCAGAGATTTTTAGTTTTAATGGGTTTTGGTTTTGGTACTCAGATATAGTTTGATACAAAGATATTAATTTAATAGATTCAAAAGAAGTTTCTTTCCTCCCTTCTCTTCTTCATTGTTGTTTGGTTTTCTTTAGTTATGTTTTGGGATTCATTTTAAGGTTTTGGTGTATTTTTTAGAAGTTTATATGATAAATATTTAGGGATCTGTTTATGTATTTTGGTAGTATATTTTAACTATTCTATTTAATTTCTTAAATTTCTTATGTTTACATGTTGTTTTTTATCTTTTTTTTTCCTTACACTTGAAATTATGTACATTTTCAATAGCTCCTGATAGGCCTAAAATATATATAATTAAAATGCACTATGGGGGTGTTATTTGTCAGGAGATTAAAATTTCTACGTATGTGGGTAGTAGTTAAACCTTTTTGAACTAGGGTATCAATGGTCTTATTTTAATTTGGAAGGGTTTGCTAGGAATATGGTTACATAGAAAAGATGGATTTTTTTTATAAACCCCCTGGTCAGTAGATATCTTATGTAGTAGCAAATAACCAAGGGTTGTATGACATGTTTATTTCTCAAGGCCAATTAGGGTAGCTAATATGTACCTGTGACGACCCGCCTTTTCGGCCATCACTGAACTTTCTTTAAACATTATTATTGAACAGTAATCTTAGTTACTTAGTAAGAAAATACTGAATTACAAAAAATTTTCTTAAATATTTAACATTCTTTAAAACCTACTTTAAAACTATTATGACATTTGTCGCAATTTCAGTTGAGACCTCGCTCAACGTTTGCTTTTAAAACCATTTCAAATAGTTTCTTAAAACTACTAAGAAACATTTACAAAATCATAGTTTAAAACATCACTTAATAATTTTATAACACATTTAGTACGATGGATCGTAAAACTTTTGAAAACATTTCTTAAAAACTCTGATTTTCTTAAAAACCTTGAAAACACTATATTAAATAGTGTAAAACCATTTCTTTGCGTCACGGAAGCAAACTGTAGTGGTATCTATTCCCATATCTTCACATCTGCCCTCCGTAGCACCCAGCTCTTCTAACAGGTCATACTGGTCACTCATAAATTACCTACAGCATGAAAAACTTCTTATGAGCTTACGCTCAATAAGTTCAAACATAAACTCACAAAGCGTTTAAATATACTTTAAAACTTTTCTGATAAAAACCTTTTTCTTAAAACATTTCTTCGTAAACGTTTCTCATAAGCATTTTTCATAAAACATTTATAAAACATTTTTCATAAACGTTTCCTTATACGTTTTTCATAACACGTCGTTTATAAACCTTTCTTGAAAACATGAAAATGTTTTCCATAAACATTTATCATAAAACATTCCTCGGAATGTTTTTCATAACATACAACTGTTTTTTATCAACATTCAACAAAAACTTTTCTCAATATATTTTTCATAAGCATTTAACATACAACTTTGTAATAGGGAATACAAGCAAATTCATAATGTATGATCCCAATTATGCTCAATTATGTACCTTCAATTATGAGCATTTTATGAACACTATATTCTTATTTTAACTTACTATTTTCATTTCTTAACTTTCTTTATTTTACTTTAACTTTCCATCTTTGTCCTTATCTTACAATCACTTCCCTTATTTTACTTTAGTGTTCGTACCATCTCATTAATCATGGATCATATACATGATGCTTCCCTTGCAGAAGACTTGAGACCATCGATCACCTAGTCAAGTACCTCACACCTTGGAGGTCAAACTTTAACTTTACGTTCATTACCTCATAACACAGAGGCTGGTACGACACTTTTCTTTTTATCCTTACATTACCTTCTTGTTAACTTTTGTGAGCATGTCAAATGCAGTCACATCATATGCAAACACACTTGCAATTTATACTTGTACTGTAAAATTTATTGCATAACAAATGCAACTTAATGCATAATAAATGCAACTCATTACGTAACAAATGCGTCATGTAATGCAACCACCTTTTACAAGTCATAACATGTACTCTAACATTTATTGCATAACATATGCAACATGTAATGCAATCACATTTTACAAATCACAACTTCTATGTCGAAACTTAACTAAATGCATAACAAATGCATCATAAAGTTTATAACTTTAATTACGAAATATTATGCATTGTCAAAAATGCAAAACATACTTTAAATACTTTCTGAATCATAACTTGAACTTTTAAAAACATTATGCATATCAATATGCAAGTATATTTTAAACATAATACTTGCAAATTCATTGCAAATCTTACATTGAACTTTTAATACCATTCGTATAATAAATGCGAATAAACTTTAAAATTAACTTGCAAAGCAATTGCAAACACATTTGCATACATATAAATAAGTATTTGAAAATCTTTTACCTTATGCTGTAGGTGAGGTATGAACTTACCCGAAGTATGCTCTAGCGTTCACTATTCCTTTCTTGTCTCATTCTATTGGTCGGCTTTCGTGTCCTGAATAAACGACAGCCGACTCATTAATTAACTTTCTTTATTATCAATCCACTCGATTGATAATAAAACATATGCATTAACCATTCTTTTCTCTTTTCATAATTCAGCATACTGTCGGTTTACTTTTGTCTTTCCTTAATTTTGTAACCCATTGGGTTACCTCACGTTTACTTAAACATCCTTATTAAAACTCTCGTCACACATGACGGTCACGTTACTTAACATATTACGGAATATTTTTTGTCTAAGAACGTTATGCTAAATAAGAGCGTTCAGCTTCGTTCTAGCCATTTTCGTAAAAATGACGATTTTGCCCTTGGTGGGTTTTTCGTCCATTTCATGACTTAACCAAATTTATTACTTAACTTTAACATTCCCTTACATACATAATATGAAAAATTATCACTAAGAAACATTTCCTAGCATCGGGTGTTTCGGGTCCGTTTTGGTCTTTTTCATAAAATGACCATTTTGCCCTTAGTCTCTTTTTCCTTCATTCATTCCTTGACTGAACTTTAAATCCTAAAAACTTAACATCTATTACAATGTATTTTAATACAGTACATACTGTAGGCGAGATTGCTACTTACTTGGACTTCAAGCTACGCGGGTCCGGTTGTACCTCGTTGTATCAACAGTACGTGAAGCATCCTCTACAGTGCTCCTCAAGTGACCATGAATGGCTAGGAGTGCTTCTTGGAGATCATACATTCTTTAACATACATTCTAGACTCCGATAATGCAGTTTAAATCGCCTCGATTTGCGTGTAATTGATACCGGATAATTTTTATCGAAGTGGAATTAGCTCGAACGGAGGTCACTGTTGCATTCAAAGCATCAAAACGAGTCAGAAGACGGTCTCGGATTGTCGATCGGAGGTCCAGATTGTAAAATCCTAAAATGGCCTTTGATCGATCGTTGACCATCGTTGACCGATGTTTGATCGTTGTCAAACGGCCTCGTTGGTGGCTAGGCTTGAGCTTACTCCACCTAAATCAACCCTCCTAAGTTTATTGGTGGGGCCAATTCCTTCCAATTCGGCCTCCATCTACATGAATCGAAGGCAGCAATTCTCGGCCACGCTGGCGGCTCCTATCTGCCATTTCCGACGGAGATGCCGTAAAATTGGGCTGGGAAAAATGTTCCCCGTCCCTCTCTGAGCAGTTCCCCCATAGTGGGGTTGCTCACTTCCACCTCGATCGACGGCTCCACCTTGCCCACGCGATGCATGACGGCGGAGATGGTTCTCCGACCATTGGCCGTCATTTTGAGCAATTGAGGGGTCGAACTTGCTCCTCTCACTCCTCTGAGTGTGGTGGTGCCCTCAATTTGGCACAATTTGGGCTGAAACGACAAACCTGAGCTTCTCACGATGGCAGTGGCGGGCGTTGGTCATTTTTCGACTGACGGCTGTGCTACCGTGCAATTGAGTGAGGGCTTTTGATGGCCGTCCCCCTCTGAGTCGTTTGGCACCGGCAGTGTGCCTCACCACCTTCGGAGATGGCGGCTCCAACGGTGGTGCCACGGCGGACATAGGGCAGCTTCGATAAGGCGTTTTCAGCCAAAATCGAGATGGGAAAAAGATGCCATCCTGCTCCTCTTCTCACACTGAGTCCATAGACACCAAAATCACCTCGATTGGTGGTTGGACGGTGAAGATATCGGTTCAAAAAAATTTGGGTTTCACCGCCACTTTAGGCGACGCGTGAGCCCTCATCCGTCAGCCTTTTGGGCTGTTCGACACACCGTTGAGCTCAGCTCGTCCAGAGCTTTCCAACGGTGTGGAAGGTGTCAAAAACGAAGCTTGAATTCTCAAACTGATTTTGAGGAGAGAGAAAATGTAGAGAGATAAAGTGAAAAGAGAGAAAGAGCTGATAATTATCACGAATTTTCCTTTTTCTCTCTCTCTCTCTTTACTTTTATACAAATTTTGTGATCTACGTAGTCCAATCCTGTACTGTGTGACCTTAAGCAGTCTAATTTTTATACTGCATTACTTTTGCAGTGTAATTTTTATTCTACATAATTTCATCAGTGTATTTTCTTACTCTGTAATACTCCAAAACCGTATAATTTATATATTATTATACAGTATTTTTTCTTAAATTGTATTTTTTGTCTCAATTTAATCCTTAATTTAATGCATTTTTAGTGCATTAAAATTTCAGGTTATTATAGTACATGTGTATGGCACATATACCTTTACAAGGTAAAGATCCGATAGGGAAGGATGACTGTGATTAGGAAATGGATGGAGATAATGATCATGAAGATGAGTACAATGGGAACAGCAATGATTGTAGCGATGAAGGTAGCAATCCTAATAGTAATGACCTGATATATTCTGAAAAATTTAGCAATGACCCTAAATCCAATAGTACGGATAGTAGTATCATGGTTCCCCCACCATCGAGACACATGACCACACCCCTTTTGACCCCCGACCATTAAGATTAACAACTTCACTATTGAGAGTGATCCTTACTACTAAAACATATGATTATATCCTATTTGCACCCCCCACCACTGAGATTGTCCCCTTGACCATCGAGACACATGATCACACCCTCATTGTCACCCTACAATTGAGGAAGATAATAATGAGGTAGTTCATAGTTTAGATTTTGATGAGTTTGAAATGGATTAGGAGTTCATGCCAAGGAATGATGCGAAGATTACAAGGAATTGGCCCGATTTTTAAGGATGATATACATAACCAATAAGATCAAGGTAAGATACTAGATAGTGATGATAATCCTCCTAAATTACTTGATAGTGCTACTTCTGAGGATGGAAAAGTATAGCTTAGAACAAAGAAGAAGAGTGAGAAACGTGAGTATAATGAGGCAGTTGATAACTATGAGCCTAGGTTTGCAATAGGATTGCTTTTTCCCACTGTAGAGGCATTTAAAAAGTGCACAATGGAGTATGGTATTCTGAAGCACATGAATATTAAGCTTGTGAAGAATGAAAAGACAAAGATAAGGGCCAAATGTGAGGACGATTGTCCTTGGATGGTGTATGCTGCAATTCAAAAGGATGGCACTTCTTTCATACTGAAAACATTAAATGAGTAACATACTTTGGTTTTAAGCTTCACAACCAACAAAATTTTATCTAAATGGTTGGCCAGCGGATATCTCAACAGTTTAGGGCTAATCTAGATTGAAATTTGGCTGGTTCCAAGCAACAAGTAGTAGACGACTTGAAGATTGATGTAACCAAGTGGCACTTCTACAGAGCTAGGAAGCATGCAATGAAAATAATATAGGGCTTTATTAAAGAGCAATACAACTCACTATGGGATTACTGTGAGGAATTAATCACATCTAGCCCAGGCTTAATAGTGAAGATGATGTGTGATTCTCGAATTGAAGGCATAACTAAATTTGTCAAAATTTATGCATGTATAGATGCTTATAAGAAAGGATTTTTGGATGGTTGTAGATCATTGATTGATTTCGTTAGCTATTTCATCAAGGGTTATCATAAGAGCTTGCTGCTTATCACTATTTGGAATAGATCTCAACAATGGATTATATTCAATTGCTTATATTGTAGTGGAGTCTGGATGTTATAGCTCATAGAAATGGTTTTGCCAATTTCTAGCTGAGGATCTCAACATAGATAGCGAGTAGAAGGTAACTTGGATGTCAGATCAGTAGAACAGCCTAGTTGAAGTTGTCAGGAATCTATTTAGATCAGCCACTCGTCGGTTCCATTTCAGACATCTTTACAACAACTTTAAGCAACAGCACAAGGGACTTTTGTTGAAGAAGATTCTCCAAAATGCATCTTGTGCTACCATTGAGCACTAGTGAGTCTCATTTATTTGTAGTTCTTTTAATGTCATGACTTTGCTACTATTGAATAAATATTTTCTCTAACAAAGTTAATCTAATGTCTATGTTTGAGGCTGAAATGAACAAGTTAAATGACAATAGTGAGCAGGCATATCAATGGGTCAAGAAGATTCTACCGAATAATGGTCCCTTGCTTTTTTTAGTGAGGAGCTAAAAATCGATGTGTTGCTTAACAATATGTGTAAGGGCTTTCCCCACTACAGAGGCATTTAAAAAGTGCACAACGAAGTATGCTATTCTAAAGCACGTGAATATTAAGCTTGTGAAGAATGAAAAGACAAATTTATAGGCCAAATGTGAGGATGATTGCCCTTGGATGGTGTATGCTGTGATTCAAAAGGATGGCACTTCTTTCATACTAAAAACATTAAATGAGCAATATACTTGAGTTTTAAGTTTCACAACTAACAAAATCTCATCTAGATGGTTGCTAACAGATATCTCAGCAGTTTAGTGTGAATCCAACTTGAAATTTGGTTGGTTTCAAGCAACAAGTAGTAGATGACTTGAAGATTGACGCAACAAAGTGACTGTAACACCCGCCAATTTTTACGTAATGGTTAATGATAGATATTTAAACAACATTATGCATTTTTTAATATGATTTTTTGATACTAAATTTTTTTTATTTGAGTATTATGGCAGGTGATAGTCACTTGGAATTGGTGTGCTCAAGGTGTTCATGTCATTTATGTTGTATGTTTGATAATAATTTTTGTAATAAAATTAATGTTTTGTTATATTTTAATGTATACGGCGGTTCGGTAGGCCGAATTATCCCTCACGGAATAGCAGGTCGATGGATTCCATCAGCAGGCCAGACCTCATGACTTCGGCAGGTTGAAGTACGCCATCGGCAGGCCGAAGTCAACTGACGAGTAATTAACAAGTAATCGCCAAAATTATGGCATGGAAGATTAATTTTGATCGGATGATAAATTGTGAATGATTAGCTTAATTTTGGCCTATTTCCTTATTTTATGTGATGGAGTTATTTGACTTTTATAAATGATTGAATTATTTTAAAAGGTTTCCTATTTTGAGAGTTAAAATTTGGTAGGTGGACCAAATCATTATAATATTTCCCTAATTCCCTTCAATCCCATGAATCACTCCAAAAAAAAAAATTCAAATAAAAAGAATCTTGATTTAACAAAGATAGTTGACCTCCTCCATCGTTTTTTCATTCACGTAAAAAATTCTCACACACACACTCTCGCTAAACTTTCTCTTAGACATCTTCTTCTTTCTCTCTTCTACACGTTTTTCTCCTTTCTCTCTCCCTCAATTCTCCTGCAAATAATTGAAAGAAATATTGAGTTTTCTTTGGGCGAATTTGAAAGAAGCTTAAGAAGAAATTGTTTTGAGGTAAGAGACTCTTCTTAGCAATTCTGAAATTTTGATCACCTTGTAATCTGATCCCTATAACTTTGTCTACAAATCTTCGTTTGTTTGAAATTTTAATATGATTTTCATGTATATGCTATGTGATGTTGCTCTAAATATCGTGCCATTTGGTGTTGTGTAGGCTGAGATATTAGATGTTCATTCTTGCACCTCATAATGAATTATTGTTGATTGGTTATGTTACACAAAAACATGGTTTTTGTTCAAGGGGCAAATATGCTTTGATTTTTACGAAATTTGGCAAAATGTTCATGTTATATTTGGTTGTGAACTAAAAAATTTCGTGGTAATATCATGTGTATGTTGTGAGTTATTAAACTTTCTTCTAACTAGGTTTTTATGGCTGTGAACTTGCAAACTTTGGACCTCTTGTTTCTCTAACTTTTTATTGTGCCTAAATGATTTTGTTTGGTCATGGGAATTTTT
>CAMOHE010043352.1:0-54074 GCA_946598075.1 Artocarpus hirsutus | reverse complement strand
TGTGAACTTTATTAGGGCTATTTTATATGTTCTGCAAACATTTAATAAGAGTGTAAAATTTTGTTGATCAACACCGTATAACCTTCTAATCATTAGCTTATAATCTTGTTTTACTATAATGAATATAAAATATTATTTGATTGTTATATAAATTTTCTTACGGATTTTATACAAATGCCTAAAATCCCTTATGTAATATTGCCCATGACAAAAGTAACATTGCTCATGACACCATGGTTATAATCTTGTATGCCTAATGAAACCATATGCCTAATGTAACATTGTCCATGACAAAAGCAACTAAAATTGAATTCATGAAAAAAAGAAGTGAGAATTAATAGAAATGACAAAATAATTTTTAATTATTAAGTATTATTCTAAAAAAAAGGAAAATTATTTTAAATTAATTTATTGGTATAAGAGATCTAGGTGGAGTAATTATCCTAGTTTGAACTAATTAATACAAAAGGATTAGGTGAAGTAATTATGAAGATTTAACACAGCACTAAATGTAGTATACATTAGAAAAGAGAAACACAATCACAAAAAGCTGACATAGACCAACTGACCCAAATTTTAAACTTTTAGTGGACGGGTGTACCACATAAGAAAAATGATGTGGTACACCCAAACAAGTGAATAATTCCTCTTAAAAAAGAGGTTTGGAAAACGACAATGCTATATATAAAAGAGGCCTGAGGTAACACTATTATCTATGAGTGAACTTTATTCAAATAATTGCTTATTGAAAGAAAATTTGTGGTCACTTGGTAAGACTCGTCTTAGCAACTGTTATTGAATGTGGAGTTTTTACAATTTATTTTTTCTTTTTGCGCTTGGCGTGATGCCTAGAAAAATACTCTTTGATACTTGGACTTGTTTACTTCTATAATTTTTAAGTTTTACTGCTATGGACGCTTTATTTACTTATTATGGCAAGACAAACTTAAGATTCTCGTACATATAAACCTGTATTTAAGAGAAATATCAAGAACGAAAAGAATAAAAAAAACGTGTTTCAGATGTGTTTTTGAGAAAATGATTCCAATCTGTATTGCAACTGGACAGTGTGGAGCTTAAATACAATTTCTAGTTTTGCAACTAACTTGTGTTGAACCAATAGCAGAGTGCCATATGTCATAACTAACTAACTAACTAGTGTTAATCCTCTTCTCTAACAACCCCCTCAAACTCAAGGTTGAATAATTTTCAACTTTGAGTTTGTCTCAAAGTACAAGAAACTAGGAACTCGAAATAGGCTTGGTTAGCACATCTGCAATTTGATCTTGAGCTGGTGGTACATGCTTGACATCGAGTACTTTTTGAATGACTTTCTCTCGTACAAAGTAGAGGTCCAATTCTACATGTTTGGTTCTAGCATGCAAAATGAGATTTGCAGTAAGCTGGACAGTACTCAAATTATCACAACAAACAATTGGTTTCACAGTTGAAATAATCTATAATTCTCCAAGTAAAGACTGCAGCCAAGTGATCTTAGCTACTACATGTCATGACCCAAAATTGGGAGTAGTGACTCAATTGAAAGAAATATTTTTAAAGATCTTAAAAGTCAAAATATTCGAAAACTGTAGTAGGGCCTATAAAATCATAAAAAAATTTTCAAATATGCGCTGGATACTTTAATGCTAAATTAAAAGAAATAAAATACAAATAGAAAATTTAAAAATGAAAATATACAAAATTCAAATATATTTATCAAATTAGTGAAAAATACAGTTGCTCAGCTTTAGTCAAAATAAATAAAAAACAAAAACAAAAATAAAAATAAAAATAAATTCAAATAACAATTTATACGGGGTATATAAATAACCAATTATCTACCGTGAGTATTCATTCCATATATCATCCATGCACCAAGAAAATTGAAGGGAAAATACCAATCATGCAACGAGGGGCATCGACGAAATCCATGTCACCATGGATCAATTGACTAACCTGAAAGAGAAAGTAGGAGAAGGGTGAGCATACAGTGCCCAGTAGAAAATCTATTACTTTCCTCTCGGTTTTTCTTTACTATTAGAATTACATAAGATTATTATATAGTTAATAAACAAATTTTTCCATAACAATACAAAAATTTAATGATTTTTCATTTTATGAAGCAAGTCTATAATTCTAAAATCTGTAATTTGTCACTCAAATACTTTACATCTGTCTTAGGTTGTTAGTGAAGGAAAAGAAAGAAAGGAAGATTTATAATATTACGTTGTGCCCCAAATAAGCACACTGCGTCCGTTGTACCCCAAAAGGGCACCCCGTAAAATAGGACATATAGCATAGACAATACCATTAATATGAAATGTCCGTTGTGCCCGACAAATGAGAGCACCGTGTTCGTGTACCACAAAAAGGGAACCCTATAAGTGTGACCCAATTTTTCGGACACTCATTTTACTCACTTAAAACATCATTACTTAAACAGTAATCTTACTTACTTAGTAAGAAAAATACTGAATAATAAATTTTTTCTTTTCTTTTTCTTTTTTTTTTTTACAAAAAGTGGTGGTGAGTCACCTTAGTCATCAAGTAGATTACTTGGGGTGGCTAAATGTGATTGGGCCACATTAGTGGATGGGGTGGCCCAATCAAAACTTTCGAGGTGTCCCACTAAACTTTTTACGCAGTCCAAGTTTATAGTGATAGTGTTTTTTCTATACTGTCGGTTTTTTTTTTCATACAATTCATGAGGTCCATAACCTCCCATACTTATCTACATCCATCACATAATGTAATTCCAATATCATCTAACTTGGTATAGTCCAAATTTATACGGATAATATTTTTCTTATGCTGGTGGTATATTTTCTATACTGCTACAGCATTCCTTATTCATCCATATTCTCCAAACAGTCTTATTCCTATACTGCTTTAACTTAAACAGTCTAATTTCTGCACTATATAACCTTAAACAGTCCAATTTCTACACTGTATTACTTTTACAGTGTAATTTTTATACTGTATAACTTTATCAGTGTACTTTCTCATACTACATTATTCTAATACTGTATAATTTTTTATGTTATTATACAGTATTTTTTTCTTTAACTTTATTTTTATCTTAACATAATTCTTAAATTACTGCATTTTAATGTACTCAAAATGCTCGAGCTTATCTTACTTAACCATATTATGTGATTAAAAGAAAGTTTGCTTTGTATATACATAATTACATAAGATGTTTAAGTATGTATGTGTGAAATTCTAGAAAAAAAAAAGTATTTCTCAGATTCATTAATATGTAAGTAAGGAAAAGTGATAAAGCACAACCCGATAAAGGCGGGTTGTGACAGTAAGATAGGCCATATAGCATATATAGTACTATCAATATGAAATGTCTGTTATGCCCAACAAATGAGCACATCGTGGGATATAACTTTGATAAACACTTTAGATGGCCTTAGAAATTGTCTGACGGCGCCGCGTAAGATCTCAACAAGGATAGGATCAGGTTATAAACGGTCTAAGTATTAAAATCTATCTTAAATCGTTCTACCCATGTTAGTCAAGTTTTAACAAAATTTTGGCAGCATAACGGCTGTTTTTCAACTGAACTAAAATTTTAAACTTGTAAGTAAACGATTCACAATTATATTGTGGTGTGCCATAACTTCAAGACGCAACACCCAATGCAATTTTAGTATATCATATAACAAGATTACACCTAACATCATTTGGCATTTCATCCATATCAATCATGTCATAAAAATTCTAATTTCATGGCCAAGCTCAACATAATTTAATTGTCCTTAATCCTAATTAGCAATAAACATGTAGGTATTCAGCACGCATATAAAAACCAAGATCCAAATCAAAATGTATTTAAAACCACTTCAATAACAAATTTTGGATAATAATAGTAATAATAACAGCAATGAGAATAATGAATAATAATATTAAAGACAATAATAATGACAACAATAATATTCATAACCTTAATAATAGTAAAGATGATGATGATGATGATAACAATAACAATAACAGTAATAATGATACTAATAATGATAATGATAATATCATCAACACATTATTAACAAAATCAGCAACATCGGCACTGATAAGAACAACAACAACATCGACAACAACAATGATAACTTATAGTCCAATAAACTATATATATATAAATATATATATTAAGATCCATATCATTTAAATTCCTAATTTGTTTGCTAATTAAATGAAATATCATGGGAGATGAGTAATAGAGTTCCTACCGGTTTAGTCAATGACATTTGACAACGAAAAGATTTAAAACGCAGTCGCCGTTGAAACTTTGAATCGTCAAACTTGGCCTTCAAAATTTCACGAACATGTTCAGAATGTCAAAAATAGGCTGAAATGATATCTTCTCCAATTGGTTGGGGACCACCGTTGACCAAGAGTTTATCATTGTTGAACAAGGTTAACAGGTGAGGCGACAACAGATATCGGTACTAAAACGTAGCTCTCGATGTGAGGATCACCATTCTGAAGTTGGTTTTCTAAAACAGAGCTCAGATCACCAAAAAACAGGAAAAAACTAGCAATGAGTGGCGGTACGGGTCCAGATTTTTCGATGACAATTTGATCGAAAAGGGGCTAGATCTTGTTCTCCTCGATAAGAGGAATGCAATGGTACAATTGGCCAGAAGAACGAGGGCCAGATAACGCTGGAATCATGTGGAGAAGTTTGAAAACTTCAAACTACCCATGGCTCTCCATGGCAATTGGCAACGAGTGGTGGGGCTGTCAGCCGGCTAATGGGACTTCGGGTGGCGGCGGTTGTAATGGGTTAGGGCGTGTTAGCAGGCGACGGCTAGAGATGGTAGGCAAAAGGAGGCAAGGGGTGTGCTCTCTGTGCACAGTGTGGAGACGAAGAAAAAGGGGGGAAAAAAGAAAGAAAGAAAAATGAAGAAAAGATAAGTGGAAAAAGAAAAAGAAAAGGAAAAAGAAAAAGACAAAAAAAAATTAGGTGGGGAATGTGGGAAATCTGGTCATAAAGACAAGATTTTGTTGTTTTTTTTTCTAAAGAATTTTTTAGAAAATTTTCTAGAATAGATTTCTACCTAAGGTTACCAAAAATTACAAATAGGCCCATAATTTTGAAATCTTTTTTCTATTAAAAACCAAGGGCTTCATACTATATTTGCTAGGCTTCTTTATTCTGCCTCTATTGAAGACCTGGAAATAGTATGTTGTTTCTTGGAGCATTAGGATACAATGTTTTATCCAAGGAACACACAATGTCCAGAAGTAGAACATCAATCATCAGGATATGAAGCCCAATCTGCATCACAAAAGGCTACCAGATTCAATTGCTTTGATCGATGAAGATGTAGACCAAAATCCAGAGTGCCTTTAAGATATCTCGGAATTCTTTTAATAGCCTGCTAGTGAGATTCAAGAGGTCATGCATAAACAGACACACTTTATTCACTGAGTAAGACAATTTTGGTCTTGTAATTGTGACATATTGAAGTGCACCAACAATGGTCCTATATAGTTGAGGATCATTCACTTCTAAACTGCCAAAAGTTGAGAGTTTTAGATTTTTAGTCGTAAAAGTACCAATAGTTTTTGCATTTTTCATCTTATCTTTGTGTAATAGATCAATAATATACTTCTTTTGTGGCAGCTGTATACCACTAGAGGTGGATTGGACCTATATACCTAGGAAGTAACTGACTGCTCCAATATCTTTCAAAGCAAATTGCTTGTGCAAGTTAACAAATAGACTTTGAACTTTAGATTCATTGCTACCTATGATTAGAATATCATCCACATAAACAAGGATGAATGTAGTATGATGAGCTATAATTCTGAGAAATAGTGATTGATCTGACTTTGAAAAAATAAATCCCAATTGAATTAGAGCAGTTTTGAGTTTGTCAAACCAAGCTCTTGGTGCCTGTTTCAAGCCATACAAGGACTTGTGGAGTTTGAAAACAAATGTAGGATATTTAGGGTCTTAAAAACCTTGGTTTGTTGCATATGGACTTCTTCTAAGAGATCCCCATTAAGAAATGCATTATTTATGTCTAATTGTTTAATTGACCAATTTCTAGACAAAGCCACTGTCATCAACACTTTGACAGTAGTTGGTTTCATAACTAGACTAAAGGTCTCATTAAAATCAAAGCCAGCTACCTGATTAAAGCCCTTTACCACTAATCAAGCTTTGAACTTGTTAACTACCCCATTAGGATTTTTCTTAATCTTAAAAACCACTTATTGCAATTGGTTTTCTTCCAGCAGGTAAGGGTACTAAGGACCGAGTGGCATTTCCTTGTAATGCAAGATACTTATTATGGCACTCTTCCAATGTTCTAGGGATAAGGCTTCTTTAACTGAGGAAGGTTCTGTAGTTAAGGTAAAAGTCTAAGGCTTAAAAATACCTCATTTAGCACGTGTCTCCATAAAACAGACATTAGTGCTAGATTTTGCTCTTCTTAAAGGTTTATTGTGCACTAGAACAGGAACATATGGTCTATAGCTTTCTATAGCATGCTGATCAGTGGTAGTGTCAAAAGACTTAGTAGAACTAGAAGGAAGTGAAGTTGATAAAGAGGATTGAATTAAGGGAATTGAAGGAATAGGAGACAATATTGTAGAGGGAATAGATGAAGATGAGGAAGTTGAAGCCTTAGAGAAAGGAAGGGAAGTTTCATCAAAGTGTATATCACAATACACAAAAATTTTCCCAGTATGATCAAGACACTTGAAATCTTTTTGATTAAGACTGTAACCAATTAAAGTACATTTAGAAGAACGGAATGCCATTTTGTGTTTGTTATAAGGTCGAAGAAAAGGAAAACACTTACAGCCAAAGACCTTAAAAGATGAGTAATCTGGTTCAACAAACAAAAGAGCTTCTAGAGGAGTCTTGAAACTAAGAATAGAATTTGGAAGTCTATTGTAAAGATACATTGCTGTCCTGTAAGCCTCATCCCAGTACTTCAAGGGCATTGATGCCTTGGCTAGTAAGGTAAGTTCATTCTCGACAATATGACAGTGTTTGCATTCTGTAATACCATTTTGTTCATGAACATAGGCACAAGAGAGGTGATGGATGATGCCATGTGAGAATAGTAATTGAGTAAAAGCTCGATACTCACCTCCTTAGTCAGATTGTATAGCTTTGATTTTAGAGTTCAGTTGTAACTCAACTTGAGCCTTAAAGTTCTCAAAAGTTTGAAGAGCATCAGACCTATTTCTGAGTAGGTAAATCTAAGTGAACCTTGTGAAAGCATCAATGAAGCTGATGTAGTATCTGTAGCCACTCGAGGACAAAACAGGAGCTGGACCCCAAAGATCTGTTTGAACTACTTCTAAACGAGCATGATATGCAGTTTGTGAAGTGAGAAAAGGAGTTTTATGAATTTTCCCTTGACGACAAGAAAGCAAAAGTATTTTATTGACATGAGAGATATTACAAGTAGAAAGAATAGTTTTTACAATGAGTTCAGAAGGATGGCCTAGTCTATTATGCCACAACTCAAAAGTTGAACAAGTAACAAGAGGTGCATTGTGTACAAATGTACAGACAACAGAATTACAAATAGGAAAGATAGATCTAGATCCAATAGAGGAAATTGAAGGCTAATGAAGAGAGCACTTGTAATGAGGAGATTGTATCTGTGTGTGATCAAAGACATAAAGACCATTTCTAAGTTTGCCCTTCAGTAGCATAGTTTTGGTGGCCTGATCCTTGACAAAATAGTGATGAGAATGAAATTCAAAGAAGATATTATTATCACTAGCAAACTTAGAAACACTAAGTAAGTTCTTTGTGATTTCAGGGACATGTAAAAGATGTTTTAAAGACAAGATTTTTAGGGAATATGGAGAAGAAAAGTTAAACTGACCAACATGCTTAATAGAGAGTCCTATACCATTACCAACTTGGACTTTGTCTGGACCAAAGTAATCTGTCATGGTAAGCAGATTGTTTGCATCAGAAGTCACATGACGTGAGGCTCCTGAGTCAGGGTACCAAGCAGAATCTCCCAATACATCAGATGTCATATGAGGTGGTGTTCCTAGATCAGGGCACCACTTAGAGTTAGACAGCACAACTGGAGTAGCAAGCATAGCTTGAGCAAGAGCACATGTAGATGGAACATGACCTGAAGAAGACTGTTGGTGAAAATGAGAAAATCCACTAAATGACTGGTCAAATCTCCAGAAGCAGTCCAGAACAATATGATCCATTCTTCCACAAAGCTGGCATTAAACTTGAGGAAGAAGAAGAAGATTTAGCTATGGCGGTTTCAAAAGATTGACTTATTCCAGACTGATCTAGCTCTAATACTGTAATGCTCGTTATTTTAATGGGTATGATTTTTATAAAATCATATGAATAAAATGTCACTTTAGCATTTTTACCAAGTCTCCGTAGTAAATATTTAAAACATACCTATCACCCACTTCTACCAACCTTGTCCCCCTACATTGATGCTCAATTAAGTAGCCTCCTTCTCATTAGGCTAAAGGTCTTCGAGGGAGATATGGAATCAATTTACCTCAACTACTAGGAAACATTGATATATTTTCTCAACCACCTTTTTAATGCTTCCTTCATCTTCTTCCACAACTTACTTCATTTGTCTCCTCAATTATGATGGCATTATTTGTTAAAAATCTCCATAGGAGACAAGATGATATTTTCTTTTAATGCTCTTTTGTTTCTTCTCACAACTTTCCCCGTAACTTCCCATTCTTCCCAATTATTTTGATATCTTTTTATTTAGTCATTACTACCTTTTTTTCTAGTTTCTCATTCTCTTCCTTTTTCACTTCAATTTCTAACTTAAGACATAGAGCATAAAGCTCTCTTTGCAACCAAGGCAACTATAATTTCCAGCCATGTTTGAAGCCATTTTAGAATCAATTCAAGTTTGATTTTAATCCGAACTTTGGTGCTTTTCAAATGAGTTTTGAGATAGGTTTTCTTTAATTCAAACTTGGTTTTTAGTATGTGTTTTCCTCCATGTTTACTGCATCATTTTCGTATTCCAAGTTCATGCAAATTTCTAGTTATGTTAACATGCATATTCGAGCATTTATGAACAAAAACTTGAGTCTTGAGTTAAAACCCATAACCAACCTTTATTTTGGTTTGACAACAATGTTAGAAACATGTTAGGAATGTTTAGAACTAGTTTCCATAGCTCTATGGTTAATGCTTTAAAGTTTTGAGCTTGAAGAACAAACTTAAGCATGTTTTCATCATTATTTGCAAGAAATGCTAGAGATATGATTTGATCATGATTTTGGTATAAAACTCATGAGAATATGTTTATTGTGATTATATAATGCATGCTGCCTATTTTGGAATGGTTTTGAGATTTTGAACAAGAATAATATGCTTTGGGTTAAAGAAAAACTTAACATTCCATAAACCTTGTATTATCTCTATCGGCAGTAGCTCTTTTTTGAAATTATGGGATTAAATGAAAATAAATTTTGTAAATTGGTTTACATATTTTACAAGTAGACATCCTAAGCTTTCCAACGAGCTATCATGAGTTTAAATCGGAGTTGTATTTTATTTTCTATGAATTTTTCAATTCTCAGATTGGAAACTAGTAAACCTACCAGTGGCAGTATACCACCCGTCTACCTTAAGTAAACCACCTGTTAACCCATGTGCTAATTGTAGATAGTTAACCCGACTTTTTGCAAAAGTATACAACTAGTTTGCCATGGTATTTTAGCTGCTAACTTGAACCAAGAACCTAACTTTGCTCACATTCTAATCCCTTAATGTCTTGCAACCTTTCCAACACTATCCTAAGTAATTTATAAATTTTATTAGAGACTAAAATATATAGATTACTTGTAGGTATTTTATATTGTGTGTAGGATAAAAATTGTTTACTTTGGTATTTAAAAAGAAATTGCATAAAAACTTAGTGGCACATTAGTGAGATAGATTTACACATAATTCATTTATGAATGTGGTTATATGTTGTGCTTTAGTTTTAAATTGTCCTTATGCACGCCTTAGGATCAAGGGTGTGTGGAGTTTACGTTAATTAATTTTGAGATTAAAAGATTGTTGAAAAGCTTAGAAGGTAGGGATTCTATTACTCATCTTTTGTGAGGTTTTTATGGAATTAAAGTTGATTGTTTTACCACAAGATATATGTATCTATGTTGAACTGCTATTATATGAGAATTACATATGAAACTATGACATAAACTCGCCCTGTATTGATTAGCGAGGAGCATAATGAATCAACATATGTTGTTATAAATTGGGAAGCATGGTTAGGAAAATTGACTCTATAAATAATGATTGAACATTAAGAAATGGTGAGACGTGAAGAGGGCGGCGGTTACGTCCTTGGACACGAATACCCTAAAAGGTAAAATAAGGGGAGATGATGATGCTCCCTTGGGTCGAAAGTCCCAGAACACACTGTACAGGAATCGACTAGGTGAGGACTCGGGACTTAATGTCCCCTCACCGGAACACTCTCGGAATGTTTGGAGTGTGGCCAAGGGCGCCTATTTGGGTTTTGATAAGTTGAGTGATCTTTATTTAATGTGAATATCTATGAATAACGATGAATTGTAATGTTATATATATGTATAAGTGTAAAACTTGGTAATGATTAACTATGGTATCCACAGTATATGATCATAATGAACCTCATAATCTGAAACATAATGTAAATTAACTAAATATGTAGTATTTATGTGATAATGAATAAAACCTCAAGGTGAGTGATGGTTTTTCCCTACTGGGCATGTCGATGCTCATCCCTATCATATTTACATCTCTCAGGTGGAACTCAGTGCAACTTATCTGGCAAGGAATAAGCAACAACAACACTATTGTTCTCGTGTTAGAAGATTTCGTTTATTTGTAACTCATCTAGAATAAGTAAGATTTGTACTATTTTTATGATGGTTGTGTTAAGTTATTTAAGAATTATACTATGGAGATGATGACTGTATTTCAAATATTTGGTGCTACACTAAAGACTATGATTTGTATTTTAAATATTTATTTTTATTTTTATTATTGTTTAAAGATCCATGGGCATTGTTTAATTGATTTAAATATTATTGAATTTAAGTTTATTTTTATTTATTCAATACGGCTAACCCCCACATAGGGGCGTTACAAATACCATATGAGAAATATCAAGAACGAAAGGAAGAAGAAAAATGTGTTTTAAATGTGTTTTTGAGAAAATGATTCCAATCTATGTTGCAACTATACAGTATGGAGCTTAAATACAATTTCTAGGTTTGTAACTAACTTGTGTTGAACCAATAGCAGAGTGTCATATGTCATGACTAACTAACCGACTACTAACTGACTAATTACAAAACTGCAAAATAACAAACTAGTGTTAATCCTCTTCTCTAACAGTATATCAAGTATCAATCACTAAACAAATTACTTCAAAATTTAATCTGCACCATTTTCAGGAGTGGATTCCAATTTTCCTGGTCACGTGACTATGTCTATTGTACAGTATTGGCCAGGCATGTCATTTGCATAATATGCCAATATGTTAGCTTGAAATTCTTTTCCTACGAGAGAAAGCCATTCAACGATCGATTCTACCATTTTCTCTTCAAAACAGATTGTCTTTTTAAAAAAGCAATCTTAAAGAATCCCATTCCCCCTTTTACTCATGTAGTCAATATCAATCTGCTCTGGTTTCCATTTTCATTTTCTTCCCCATTTACGTGCAATCTGTTGTTGTAGGCCATCAAAATCAAAGAAGATAAAGCTAAATTAACTTTGCTTTAGACACGGCCTCTGGCGATAATAACGAACACTTTCTGGTGCTTCAAGATTGAGATGCATATTTGGAGATGACTAACGAATATCTTTCTTATCAAAGGAAGGAATAAAATAAAAGAACAGAATATGCTCCACATATCTGGGCTGAGTGCCCAGATGAGGTCATAACGACATTCTTCTCTGAGGTCGACACCAACGAAATGTTTCGTTAGATGCTTATACATTAGCTTTGTTTTCGGTCCGCTCGTTCCGTCTAATATATAACATGACATTTATTCAATATAACAAGTAAAACACCAAGATATTTGTTATGGGTTTGAATTGGAAGTTTAAATTGAAATTTATTTTTTTAATTTTTTAATTTTTATGAAAAAAAACACAGTAACAAAACCAAACCGGTGAGACAAACAACCTATTTGACATTCCAGTTATTATTGGATCTCTAAATATTACGTTGAGAAAATGTCACGTTACGTAGAAGTACCACGCAGAGTGATCAGAATAGAATATTATTAATTTAGGACCAAAGAAAACTTATAACCAACGCATTCAGGCCAGTAGATTCTAGATAGAGACACAAGCCTAACAAACATAGTTTACAAATTCTGTTCTTCTCAACTTACGTGTTACAAGAAACAGTAGCTAATTACAAGACTGGTTCAATGTTCATGATCAAGGATTCTCCGATAAACACAACTATTAATCAGATGATCTACCTATTCTGCTTCATCTTTCCTTCAAAACATGTGTATATGTGTACTTTTTGTACATAAACCTACTTCCACCAAGGAAGAGGTCAATTAAAAATTTATCATGCTATTGAAGAAAGTTATCAATTAAGGCTTAAATGCTGGGACTTCTTGGGTAGGACCATACAGTGCCTTATATACAGTTCTATCCAGGACGCTCCTATAAGGATCCTCTTCTCGCTTCTTAAGTAGGTATGCTAGACAGTCTTCCACTTCAGACTTTATCCGCAAGTACAATTCGTTCGCATTATCTCTATTTTTCAGGATGTTTTCTTTTCCCTTTGTTTCTATGGGCTTCCCAAACATGTAGTAATATCGGCCGGGCAACTTGGGCAATAGCCCCGGGACAAAGAGGTCTTCACTAGCAACTTCCCCCTTTGATTTATCCCTAGAAACCAAGAAAAACTCCCTCTCATAAGAACAAATATTTTAATGTCATCAGAAATTCTATAAACGGTCGTATTAAAAAAGAAACAATAGTGATTACCTTACTCTTATAGCGCTACGATTAGCGTTTCGAATGTAATCATTTATTATAGGGATCTTCAGCAAGTCATTGTAGTCAAGAACCAACTGCCATGTCGAATTTAATAACCAAATGTAAGTAGGATCATACTGATTCCAAATGCAACTCTCCGAAATTATCATTTACCAATAGTAGTAGAAAAGGCGGAGAAAATGAGTTCGCTATCATCGGAACAGGATTGTTTTATGAAAGAATTATCTAAGCTTACTTCAAGTATATCATCTTCTCCAACAGCTCCAAATGGTACAATTGTGGCGCCAAAGCGAGCTGCCATTCTCACAAATTCGGGTTGATCAGGCCAAAACAACTTGTATGCTTCGCCCTGTCAACAATTGAGACACCACATGGTAATCAGAAGCCAGAGATTAAAGATGACCAGTTTTTAGCCTCAGGAAAAGAAATACTCGAAACAAACACGAGGACAAACCTTGTAATGCAGAGCCTCACGTGCACCCCCAGGATAAAGGAGGACATGTGATTTTGACGAAAGCAATTTGAATAGATTGCTTGCTGTGACAGGTAATGCGCCAAATATTCTGAACCAGTCAGCCGTAGAAAATTCAGGTGATGAACTCTGGTAACTGGACACGAACAATTGAGGATGTGCGACACCGCGAAGCACTATATTTTTCTCTCGTAAATATTCTTCAACCAGTGAAAATAGTTCAAATCCCATTATATTGTGATACCCAACTAATAATACAGGACCTTCACTAGGAACCCCAGAGAGCCCTCTCACTATCTTTCCATCTTCCAAAGTAGAGAACGTTGCCGCACCACTCGCGATGCGAAGTATTCTGCCATTCAGGTTTAGCCATCAGTTCTGGTCAAACATATAGGAAAAACTTTTTTGATTGTGTCAAATTCTAATCAAAAGAAGATAAAGTTCTCTGTCGAATTACACTATAATTTCTTCAAATGCATGTTCGAATTCTTTCCTACTAGGAGGAAGAAAATCCAAGACGAAATCATGCCTCCTTGAGCGGCGGTATTTGCTAGTCCCTTTTATAATTGTCATTAAACTAATGCCATCTTCCTGGGAGATAGTAACAAAAGGTGCAGCAAGTCACGTTTGCTTTCCCCACAAGAAACACAGCCATAGAGAATAAGTTCCTCTACAGATATATGAAATTTATGGTGAAAGATTTTCCATAAAAGGTGAACAGTATGTATCATTATAAAAAATACAGATTCAACATGATACGAATATCAGTAATTTATAGTTACAAAGCACGTAATTGATCTAGGTACACTTAAAAAAAAAGGGCACGTCATGCTCAAGAATATTTATCCCCTGTGAAAGTGGAAAATAGCACCCATATTCCACGCCCTCTAACAAGATTCACAACTTTGATGGCTAATGCAGGGTACAACATTTCATCACGTAAGTTTCAATTCGTTATAACTAATGTGTCCAAATTTTGTTCCAATTTGCACTATGATTTTGGCCTTGGAAAAAATTGAAAGACGATTTTCCTTGACTTAAAGAATCAAAGATAAATATTACATACGGAGTCACAAAGTGTGTTGATTAGTGAATAAAGAGTGTTGCTAAATTATTGTCGTCATCATAATCTACACTAGTTTGGAAGCCTCTAATGATGACAGTAAAAAGGGTCTATGTGCAGCAAAAAACAGATTACAATGTACGCATGTATTAACCTACCAATAAAAAGGTATGCCCGTTGTCATTGAAGTGACGAACTGTGCAATTTTGTAGTGATTTGCTTAATCTTTCGGCTTCATCTCTGCTCGGGACCATGTTATCCTTACCACTGAAGAACACAATTTACAACCGAGGCATCCACGGAAGTTAGAGAAAACAATCTCTCTCATAACACATCTTAAAGGACTATTATCCCACTAATCTAATCAATAATCCAATCAAATTGATAGCGTATTAGGATAAGAAAAATGCATGGGACACCACCGGTGCTAAACACCCCAACTAATAAAAGGTGGACCCCACCTGTGGGTCTATTTTCTATTTGTGTGTAATATTCAGCACCGCCAATGCCCTATAGCATTGTTGGATAATATAACACATGATGATTTGATGTACAACAGATTGGCAAACGTGCAGTGACAGAGACATATAACAAAAATCTTGATATAATCACCAAAAAGAAAAACGATAAATGAAATGATAAAATGAAGTGAGAACAAATCTAAGTTAGCCTTCCATCAATCAATATAAAGTGGCTCACTGTGGTATTAATAAAACACAACTAGAGTTCAATAATTAGGATCAGAGGTTGAACCATGCGTTAAAAAGAGCTATTTACACTCTGTAAAGCAATTGAGCCAAAGCAAAAGAGAAATATAACCATCGAAAAAAGGCCAAGTAAAATCTAGTGTGAGAAAACCTGGCAAGCACAAGCACTTCGGCTTTAACAGCATGGAGACGGGAATTTGCATAAGCAGCAGCTGATTTGAGCAGCTTCAGCTTCCAAAGAAGAGTATCTCTCGGTATAATATCAGACAGAGACTGTAAATCAAATTGGAAAGCAAATATAAATTGAAAGCCAGGGAAAATATGCATCAGACCAAACGTGGATGATTTTGAACGTAATAAAAAAAAGGACCCAGAAACAAAAAGAAACAAAAAGGAAAACAAGATGATTTTTAATTACAAGTGAATGCAATGTATAAAAGCAGATACCATTCCCAAATAGGAAAAAAGTTTTAAGCAGTTCTTACTGAAAGGCATGGTAACATAGCAGTGAGGTTCTGAGACATTTTCTCAAGCCTTTGCATTGGAGGAAGCTTACTTTCGACATTAACCATTGCCATCTTTGTTGGATCACCTGATACCGTGGAAGTGAAATAGCAATTTAAGAGTTAAGTTTTGAAAATGATATTCTCAGAAAGATTTAGAGATGGATCATTCATATATAACTGATCAAATCCTATCATTATTTGGATTCATTTCAGAGTTGACCGAGTGATTATAAGTAGTTTACACTCTGCTATAAAAGATCATATACGTACCCATAATGAAGCTGAGAAGATAGGGAACTGTGGGGTGTAGCACATCAGGCATAGCCTCCAAAATGGGGAAGAAGGGTTGCAGTTGAGACCGGCCAAATGAAGTAGCTAAACAAGAAGCACCAGAAGTGTTGGAATTCTTTGATGTTATTGACCAAACAAAGCTCATTAAATAAAAATATCATTAAAAAAAACCAACCTGGATTTATTAGTATAAGTACTAGGTCAATGGAGGGATTTCGAGCAGCAACGGCAAGAGATAAGCATCCTCCAAAGGAATCTCCCACCAAATAAATTGGTTTGTTTGGAGAGGAAGCATGTTCAAGCCTAACAGTTTTTTCGACGAATTTTACCAGCCCTTCATAAATAAAAGCCACCCAATTAATAGGAAGCATAAATCAAACAGATAAGATTGAAAATGAGACAAGCCATCACTCCCTAAAGTGTGGCACACTCTTGTGTACATGGACGGGCAAAAACTCACTTGGACCAATTTGATAGTTCAGAAGAAAAAAATGAGATAAACAAGTCAACTTCAACGTTACTACAATAATTGTACCAATAGTAATTTGTCAAAAGTACATTATGCAGGCATGCACATATCTATAAGATTACGACCTTCAAATGGTGTTCGATCATTAACCGGAATATGCAGGCACCGAACTTCAAAAAACCTGCATTTTGTAGACGTATACATTAGAAATCATTTCCTAAGGCGACTCAAAAAGCAATTTTCCAGCAACGTCAATTTTCTATTAACAGGGCAGTGACTACAAAACAGTTTGATCAACAAATGAACAATTTCCATTATGACCATTGAAGCTTGGAAATGCAGGACAAAAGAAAGGAGAGAATGTTTTGAATTGTCTTGTGAGGTTGGACCAGGACCGTGAAAAGAAAATCACCCAAAGTTAGGCCCATTAACTTGATCATGTAAAAGGATAAGAATATGCTATGCTCTTTAAGAAATTCATTTTATCTACAATGCTTTTCTAGTTATGTTCAGTTAGACCAAACTTTTAGCCTTACCATCTGATATTATCATTGAAGAAGCTGTATTATCTGAAGTACAATCACAGTTGAACCTATTACTTTTCTAAAGACAAAAATTAATAAAACTTACTTGCCAAGAGCTTTGTGGTGCAAAATGAGGCCCATGCCAGTACCATCCATTCCTGATTACATCAATGCCAAAAATGAAAACTTTCAAATCAGAAAAACACAAAAGTCCAATCACTTACTAGCCAACATTTTCAACCTATCCCAAACTAACAATTTATGTACTCCTTTTTCAACATAAGATTCTAAGAAACCAAAAGAATTAAAAAATTACCAGGCAAGAACAGAAGAACTGGGGCACCCTTTAGAGGACGCCCGCAAGAAATGGGGCAAAACCACCGGGGGGGCCCACCATCAGGCTTAATCATCTCCTGTACTGCATCAAAGTAATCCTTGACAGTCTCACTGCCATACCCATCATCCCAAAACGGCTCCAACTTTTCCAGAACATCATCATTACCCTTTACTACAATATCACTTCTTTTCTCCTCAATAGCTTCTATTTCTTCTTTTTCAGGCTTTAATCTTCCATTACCGTTCTCAATCAAAGTCTCTCTTTTCCCAACAACAGAAGCTCCATGGAGCACTGCAGAAGAAGCAACATCTGATGACAACACAGCCGGATCTCCACCGTTACCACCACCTAAACCGTGAACTCGCCAACGACAGTGCTGATAAGGCCTGTTCTGAGAGTTTAGTCCCATAAAAGGTGGTATCCTTAAAACTGTGACTGAAGCCATGGATTATTCTAGAAGCAATGGCAAAAATCTCCAACCCCTTTTATTCTCAAACCAAGAAAAAAAAGGAAAAAAAAAAAAGACAAAAGAAAAGAGCTAATATTTATTATCTCTTGCTAAAAGGTTGCACCTTTTATGTTTAGTTTAGCAAATACTAGACTCAGAAATGACCATATAAAAGAATGAAACAGAGCAAACCCAGATGGCAAAAATGCCACAACTAAAACGTCATTAAACAAAAAAAAGATGGAAGAACGATACAACAAAATGTGAAAACTAAAAAGTAGGGAGAGATGACAACTTGAAAGTGAATGTAAATACCCCATAAGGGACAAAGAAGGAAAAAAAGTAAGATTTAAAGGGTGACATGCAGGGACAAGAAAGATAAGGAAGACGGATGCTAGGTGCAAAAAATTCGTTAAAAAAGGGAAAAAATTTGGCATTTACCTCATGTGGGTCTGAGTAGTGATGATGGTAGGAGGCTTGAACGGCCATAAAATTTATTACTTGTTAGTTAGCAAGTGCAATGGCCACACCAACACGTGAAAAGACTCTTTGCTATCTAGTTTATGGTCATTTACATGTGTGTATGTAGATACTTAAAAGGGAAAAAAAATCAAGTTAAAAGGTTTTGAGTTTTTTTTTGCGGTCCCAATGGAGCAGCCGGGGTTGGTTCTAACTTCTGTAATTGTCGGAGACTGTCTCTGTCAGTCCCATAAGTTGAGTTGGCAGCGTCTGTGTTTACTATTTAGACCAGAACAGATGAAAGAAAGAGACCGTCATACATAAAATTACAATACAAAGGATAAGGTATAAGGCATAAAAATACTATTTATTTTTGCTGTACTCATTTCACAAGATAGCCTTCATTGTGAATTAAGTTTTGTTCCAGATTCAGTTAAAAAAAAAAAAAAAAGAATATGTACATAAACGTAGGACCTAATTTTATTTCCTTGAATCTTTGGTACATTTCCTTAAAAATAGTTAAGGGTCCGTTTGACAAATAGATTCGAATTAATGATTTAATTTAAGTTATGTGATTTGAATTAGAATTTGAGTTAACGATTTGAATTGTTATCAGAATTGATGCTTGGATGTATATTTAAGTTTTAATCTGAGTATAAAATAAAATTAAAATTTATATTTGAAAAGATAGTGAAAATAGTTTTTTATTTATTGACAAACCTAATAAAATCTCAATGTTAATGATCTTAAAAAATATACAATATGGATCTTAATTTATTCCTCTCTTCACTAATAACACAATGAAAAAAAAATCCTCTTATTTGGATATCAAATAAAGAAGTTATAATTTTTTTCTCAAATATAAGGGAGAGAATATTAACTTTTACTGTAGCAAAAATATTCGAGTATCAAAAATTTACGGGGTTTAAAACTGAAAACCTAGATTCTTAATACTTAAAAGATTTAAATTTTAAAAAAAACAAACATATATCTAAATAATTTTTGATACTTAAATATAAATTTAAATTGATTAAGTCTAAAGAATACATAAATCAAACAGGCTCTAATAATATTGAGTCAGTTTCTTATTTTTCCGGAAAAAAAATTATGTAAATATGATAATATTTTTTTAACATGGTATAACTAGTCCATTAAAATTCATAAAAAAGGGGTGATTACAAAATTTTTTTTTTTTTGTGTTTGGGCAAAAAACAAAAAACAAAAAAGAGCAACTCCTCCAGGTCAGTTCTGAGGATCTCAGACAGTGAACCAGGACGATTAGTCGGTGTGGAGCACATGGATCCCCACGCAATTGAATAATACGTGACAGACTTTTTTTATTTTTTCTTTTTTTTAAATAGCGTGACGGAGTTGGTAATATGACCTCTGTTGGTAATATCACCTCGATTAGCACTCTTCTATTTTGCGCTTCAATTTGGTAACCCAGTCGTACTATGATTTTTTTTTTTTTTTTGAAAAATTCTCTTAAAACAAACAAAAATTTAATTGTTATGATATAAAGATGTTATATGTTATAATAAAATATAAAAAATTATTATAATATAAAATTTTTATATATTATATATTAGGATAATAATTTAGTTATAACTATGATATGATTAAATTAAATGTACTCTCAATTAGAAATAAATTAATTAATCCAAAACGCTAAAAGCAGAAAGAGACAAACGAAGGTAGGCCTTTTTGCCAGTGACAAGCACATTCAGCAAAAAAATAAAAAATAAAAGTAGAAAAATACAAAAGTAGCAAGGACCACGAGACGGGCGGCACGACAAAGGCCAAACAATCACAGCCAAGAAAGCATACTTTTTTTTTCATTTCTTTTCCATTTTCTCTCTTTTTGGTTTAAAGCGTCTCGACACTTGGAGAATTTATAAATTATTTTTTTTTAAGTTCAATTTTTTAAGATTCTACGATTTGAAAATTGTTATGATAAAGATGATAATTTTATACCATAATTATTAGAGCATAACATTTTAGTTGTCAAATAAATTTTTTAATAGCTTAATTTGTAATTGTTTATATTAAAAATTTATAACATGAGATATATAATTACTTTCGGTCATAACTTACACTATTGAAAAGGTGTTTGGTTAAGGGTAGTGTAAACCATAAATTTAGTTATAAACAGTGTAAAGCTCTCACATGTTATATATAAAATAAAAAAATTAAAAAAATTAAAAAAATTAAAAAAATTGTTATAGTGTAAAGCTCTCTCATGTTACAGTAAAAATGATTCCTACTAATAATTTCCACCACTAGCTAAATACCTTATAAATAGTTAATCAAATAACTAAAACATCATATTTTACTGATGATACAAAATTACCATCTCTCATAAGGATACCATCATGCTACAGTAAAAAAATAAAAAATAAAATAAAATTGCTACAGTAAAAAGCTCTCATATGTTACAGTAAAATTGGTTCCCACTAATAGTTTTAACCCTAGCCAAATATCCTATAAATAGTTAATTAAACAACTAAAACATAATACTTTATCCTAATGATACAAAATTATCATCTCTCGTAAAGATACCGTTATAATACATTAGTAAAAACTTAAAATAGGCAAATAAAGGAGGACCTTGAAAGCAACTTTGAACATTTGTGGATTGGCACAATTCGTGTGTCATGATGTTTTGGAAGAATCAGAGGACACGATTAGTTTCCACTACCGCAAGGGAAAAGGACATAAAAAGAGAGTTATTTTAATCATCTTGACCATCGAGGACAAAGATATTCTCAACCATATGCATTTAGATTTAGGTACCACTTTTTTTTGGCAATAACACGCCCCTCAAACAATTCGAGCACCCGAGTCCAGCTTATTACCATATTTTTGTGTCGTTTTGTCTATCTCTTCAATTAAAATTTAACACATAAATAAAATTTTTTATTATTTTTGATATTTAAATTCTATTTATGAATTTAAGTTGTTAACTTCAAATAATGTGTCAAAATTTAATTAGAAGACAACCAAAGGAACAAATCTCGAATAAAACACCCCTACCCAACAATGAAATCCAACTTGTGCCAATCTAGTCAGTTGGTAAGAGTGGGATGGGTTAAAAGCAGAAAACCCCATGCTCGATTTCTAAAAACAAGCTTTGCATCAAAAGTAAATAAATAAACAAGTAGAAAAGCTACCAAACAAAACTTTATCATCAACAAAAGGCCTACCAAACAACCTTTATTAGGCTAGTATCACAACGCAAATTACACATTTGAAAGGTCGAGGCTTGGTTTGCAAATAAGTGAGACAACATGACATAGAACTTTCTTTGAAATTTGAACAAATATTAATAACAAATAAACTACGCTAACAAGATAACAGAACAATCCACCAGAACCAAGCCAGAGTTGTGATAAAAAAAAAATCCTCGGAATCGGACATAAGTTTCCAGTAGAAAGCAAAATTTGCACGAGAAAGCACAAGGTTCACGTAAATGAAAATAATCTAACATATAGATATATTTATAACTAATTTCACAGAAATGGGATCGTCTTATTTCCAAAAAATAAATTAAAAAAATCACCTCCACGAAAGAGTTCTTCCCTATGGCTATGTATTGCATCCCACAATACAAATCTACAATACTTTCATCATCATATTTCTAACATGGCTCTAGGGGAAATTCCCAACACTCATATCCGTCAAATTCTCATCCACAGTCAAAAACCCTTCTATAACCATTTTCCAGTGTCCAGCAAATGCTCGGCTACAAATATCAAAATTTATAATACCACCTTTCCAAATGAGGAAAACGCTAAAACAGGAGCTTCACAGCAGACATTTGAGGACGCACTGTGTTGTGATTAATTGCTTTTTCAAATTTACGACAATCCGATGTTTTCTGCTCACCAGAGACATGCTCAGAAAAATCAATATTTCCCAGAATTTTATGGCACAACATCACCTGCAAGCATCAGTCACAAACCTTTAGGATAATGATAGACAGGATTGGAATTTGATCAATCTTAGCTTGGTCGGATTACAACAATGATCAGGGAAAGAAGAAAAATGACAGAAAAACGAGCGAAGAAGCATCTTTAGCATAAAGAACGTGGTAATGTGTTTTTCTTCTCGGAACCAACTTTTTCTAACCTATGAACACATGTTACACACACTTGTTTGCTTCACTGGTTCGAACCGCAAAAATTCTCATTCAAACTAGTTTTGCTACAATATTTTCTCTTACAAAATTTGAATTGCTATAGTATTTTTAGTTCGAACTGTCAGTTTGAATGGGCAAACCAAACGCCCACAAATAGATATATATATATATATATATATATGCACAAAAAAGAGAGTACTCCCCCTCTCTTAAATGTCCCAATTTTTTTTTTTTTTTAAATACAACATCAAAAAGGAGTACTCACCTTCTCTCTAATGTCATAATT
This sequence comes from Artocarpus hirsutus, assembly GCA_946598075.1. Taxonomy (NCBI): domain Eukaryota; kingdom Viridiplantae; phylum Streptophyta; class Magnoliopsida; order Rosales; family Moraceae; genus Artocarpus; species Artocarpus hirsutus. The sequence continues at coordinate 31,362 of CAMOHE010043352.1, read as the reverse complement.
TACCTTCCCTGTACCACCCTATAATTTAGAACCAGATCATCAGATTTCTTCCATATGTAAGCACGGACAGTAGCTAAGCTCATGTCTGGGGACAAGACCTGGAAAAAGAAGAAATCCATAGGTAAGCACGTAATGTAGATGTTCAAAAGGGTGTTTGGCAAAGTTGGTTAGAACCAACTTTTTGGTTCAAAACACCGTAACATATAAGGGCTTTACATTGTGACAACTTTTTGCCTTTTACTGTAACATGTGAGAACTTTACACTGTTTCCTAACCAAAAACTTTGTTCTAACTATGCCAAAACCCAGTAAAAATGTACATTACACGACCATGATAAAATTTGAAGCTCTTCCACGTGTAAATGGCTCCCACTTGACAAAAATGTGCTCTCACTCAATAATTCCCTCCATATGAAAGACTTACTTCCATTGCATTAGAAGGGCTAGCATATAGGATTCTGTCTAATTTGCTTAAGCAAGCTAACAAAAGCAGAAATACAAAAATAACAAAACAAAGAAGGAATGTAGGATCTGCTTCAGAAAGTGCAATTGACTTCAAAAATCACAAAATTGAAGTTTTAAATCTGGCCCTCAGGGTCAATTAAACATGTTACCTTCTGCTCGGTTGAAAAATGAAAGCATAAACATGCATGAGGTAAAACAGACTCGGACAAAAGAAATTGCATCTTTATAGACACACAATTGTTAAATGAAAGATTTGGCCAATCTCAAAGAGGACGCTTGCTTGGTGACACAAATACTCCACTTTACCACTTCATTCTTAACAAGAAAATTGCAGGATGCATATATAACAATGAGGGTATTAATGAATGTTTTCTTACCATTTGGACATTGAATACGACTTTCTTAGATGAATGCAGCAAACATAAAGATCATTATCAAACAACATCACCGTCATTATCATGCTTATCGTTGTTATCATAATTACTTTAATGTTTCCTAAATTGCATCTCACAATTAAGCACTGCAGAATAGACCACTGATTTCCAATTTCCAAGGTGTACGTCGGTTGACATGCATATGCGTTTGCCTAATTGTTGCACCTATCTCTATAGGATGACTTGCCTGGTTGTTGCACAATATCTCTACGGAAGGCTTAAGCTTATGCCAGGGCCTATTTCCACGTAAAGATTCACCAACCGCTGAAGATTGTAACGGCCCTCCAGTAAGACCAGGAGCAAATGTTCCATCAGGATTCAAACTATCCAATGGTTTGTCGAGGACCATCTTCTCAATGACATAATTAATGACCTGTGCAATCATAACACCAAGCTCAGTCAATCGCAAACTATAAACCATGCAAAAGGTGCATATCACTAGAATACATTAATGCAGTGCAACCTAATGGGATGAATTTTTGCAGCTTTCAACTATACATGTCAACTTTATTAAGATGGGCCTCTGGGAATACAAGCAGCAAATGGTTCAATCTGAAGCTTGGGTGATTTCATTTAGCATTTTAGAGTCCCACCAAAAACATGAAACAGCTCCAGTAGTTATTATGAACATCTAATTCCAAACCATAGCACAACTAATCATTGCAACAACTATAAAAAATATATATATATTCCCCAATCAATATATATTTTTAAAGAGGACATAGATTGACTTGAGGATTTTCTACTCAATCCATAAAGATGAATCTCCGTTTCTGCAAAAATAATCTTCTGTGGACACCACTCAAAAAACAGCTTCCTTTGTAAAAGAGCAGTGAAAATCCAGAACGTACTTTATGAATTCTCAATATACGAGGTGCACTCAATTTTCCTTGTGTGAGAATCTGAGCCGTTGAACCTTCACATGGCTGAAGATAAAAACTGCACCTGTGAAAATCAAAATAAAAACTCTAGATTAACATCAGAACAATATAGCATCTTCCTATACATAGAAACTTTTGAACAGGGAAGTTTGACTAAATTCTACCAAACTGAGAGAGCATCTTGGAAATACTAATAAGGAAAAAACAAATAAACGACTGCCATAAGGGATCATGATACAGGGCCACAGAGAAATTTTTAAGGACTCCTTAAGCATATACTAGACAAGTTGAGGTAAGAACGATCATGTAAGGCACTAAAATAAGTGTATTATGGAGTCTTTCACGCAGAAATGCAGGTCAAGTGCATATTAAGAACCTAAAACAAAAACGACTTTCCACAAATTGATACAGTGCACATTTGAGAAGAAACAGTAACTGTTGCAGTCAAAGCAATTGTGATAAATGCACTTGAAGCCAAGAGAAATTACTTGGTGTTTTCTCTAGGAGGCAAGCGATTATTTAACACGCACTCCAGACACCACCACGGCAATTCCTTGTCATCTTCAGTCCCATCTAAATCAGTAATCTTCTTTCTCCATGGACCTCCCTGGGAGCCCTCAGAAATAATGGAGGGAGGTGACAGCATTGAAAACTCAAAGGGTGGATATACCATTAAGTCATTTTCTGCGTTAACATCTACATCAATTTTCGAATGGATATGACTTCTTGTAGTAATGTCCTTCCCCGATAACTCCCCATTGGCAGAAGCTTGGGAACCAAATCTTTGCTTCCTTTTCGCTAACCAATGAGCCAAGAGGCCTTTAAGAGTTTCTCGTGCAAGGTTAACCTGCAGAACCATAAAAACATAATGCAACAGATGGAAAGGAACAAGAAAAGAATTATACAGTCAAAGGCAGACAATGGTTACGTATACCTTGTCATCTTCAGGCTTCCCAGCAATGTTAAGGTCCACTGAGTACATCTCAGCAGAGAAGCATTGTGGGGTATCCAAATGGACAGACAAACTTCCAAGCCTGGTATCCACGGTGAACCAGGCAGGAATGCTTACCTAAAATGGCACATAAATCCAGACATAAGTCACCAGGAATATTGAATGAACCAATATGTGGAGGATCAGAATATACCATCTCAAAAAGCTCCTCTTTTTTCTCCTCGAATGAAACCTGTACTTTGATCCAAAAATAAATAAATTCCATTCTAGTTACACACACATATCAAGAGCAAAAAACTGACAAGACAAAATGTTAACCCATGAAAGAAAAATGGCAACCTTTCCATAATCTTCAATCACAACGCCCCTGGTAATCTCCCAAAGCTTCACTGATCCAGCAGTATCCTATCAGAATCATGTAATTAGGAAATCATATTTAGTGAGAGTAATAATATGGACACAGATCTAGATTTAAGATGGAACAATTACATTACAAGCACAGCATTACAATTACCTTAGTCAAGACGTGCCTTCTATTATTCAATATTTCATGTTGCACTATTGCAGGCGTTCCAGGAATTGCAAGAGTTGGTTCTTTATAAACAGAAACCTGCACAAATTCGTCAAAATGTACTACTTCAATCCTGTGAACCATATCTCATGGGAAAAATTTGATGGAAGTTTGTATATTAAAAGTTTTTATATCAATTACTAGATATACGAGGTTAGACAGTAAAAAGAATTTAAAACAAAGAAGATTTTTGTAATAGTTAGGTTTTTTAAAATAAAAAAAAATAAAAAAAAATAAAAAAAAACATACGTACAGGGCTAGATCCTTCTACTGACACCTTTGCTCTAGAAAAAGACAAGTTCCCCGCTAAGAAGGAACCGCCTCTTTGAAAATTTTTCTGAGGATTATGAGATTCAGCAGGCCACTTAGTAACAGAAGAATCTGTAGTTGCAACCCATACGCTATCATCATGCAAAGCAACTTTAAGGACGGGGTGCTCTCCAGTGCAGAGCAAAAGACTCTCTCTTGTTGCCAAGTCTGTCAAGTACAACTGAGGGTATAAACAGAATGGGCATCAAAAGGATGAACACTAAAAAGCAAAAGAAATCGAGAAAGAGAGATGCCAGTGGGTAACAAGATATTTCATTTAGATGGATTTTCATAGAGGTGTACTTACAGATTGATCTCGGCCACCACTATATACGTGACTGAATGTTGAAGAACTAGCAAGTGCCCAAACAGAATCTGTGTGTACACCATAGGAATGCACACATCGCTGCTGACCAAGATCCCATAGCCTACAAACAGATATAGAAATTTAATCAAACAACAACAATAACACATTCAAAGTTATTATTTGATTACATTCTAGTACAAATACAAACACATGTAGGCTTAAAACAAATCCAGTATAATGAAACAGAAAGCTATTAGGATACCCACCTGATCATTGAATCCGAGGATCCTGATAAGCAATATCTGGAAAAAAAAAAAAAGTCAGAATGAAGTTCATTTTAGATTGTCAAAAAACCGGGCAATATGTCAATTCCTACAGTAAGTACCATTTAACATATGCCTCAGGGTCACGTTGTGATACAAAGTGAACCTAATGAGGAGTCAATTAAAAATATTTTCAACACCAAGAGTCCTTCATGCTAAAAGAAAACACAACGTACCAATACGATAATTTTTCAAGAAAGTTCTCTGGAGATTTGAAAAAAGCGACCAATGACAATTTACCATAGGGAACTTAATTTACCATTTTCAACTAATGCTATCTAAATTATGCCTAAAAGGAATTATAATGTTCATAGAACAACGTTTAATCGCTCTTTGTTGCCTACAAAAAGGAACTAAGACAAAACAACAAACCTGCCAGTAGAATCTAGAAGCAAAACCCTGATGTTATCCGCATGCCCTCTAAGTTTCATTGTCTTTGAACCACTTCTTGGGTCCCACACACGCACAACCTAGACCAAAACACACATTTTCTTATAAAACTATCGTTCAGTAATAATTTGGAACACAAAAGCAACCTTTGAAATCAAAACACACCTTCTCTGTACCACCAGAGACAAGAAGTGTTCCACTATCATTCATGGCCAAGGCATAAACTGACTCCTTATGGCCTTTGGCTGCTAATGGAACATATCCGTGGGTTTGGGTAGCATGAACAGATATATTGTTGCTTGAATTGATAGTACGTAAACTTGTAATTGGCAGTGGATGCCCAGAGCCATTTATACCATTGGAACAATCATCATCCATTGCGTCACCTGGCTTTGAAATCGGAGAAAGTGCAGCTTCAAGATCCCATACGAATACTTCCCCTCCGAGTCCCCCAGAGGCAACAACATTGCTCTAAAATGCATGACACTATAAAAGCATCAGAAAATGGCATTGATAACGCACATAATTATGCCTCCAAACACTATCGGGTTATTAAACTGGGTATGAAACTTATACAATAGGACCACACTCAAAGGAACCTGCACGATAAGTTTGACAAAGACATTACATTTTTTCCTGCTGCAGCGAGACAAGTAACATAGTCCGAGTGCTGACGGAAAGTCCTCGTACAAGTTCCATCAGACATGTAATTCCAGGTCTGGTATGCACAACGGTCACATTAAGTTAATTGACAAAAAGTAAAATGACCAAATTAGTCAACAACCTAATCTCAAGTCAATATGAAAGCACCAAAAATGATCAACAATGAACCTTGAGGGTTGTATCTGAAGAACAGGAAACAAGCGTATTATCACCTGCAAGAACAGCATCATTAACCTGCTCAAACAAAGCCTTATGTAAGTATGCAGATATAAATTATCAAACAAGCAAAAGAGGAAAATACCCAGATCACACCCAAAACCCGACCCCATTTTCTATCTTCGATGAAAATTGTGGCCAGTGGCTACTGTGATATGTTCCCATGATTTAATATCAATATGACGTGGGAAATACTGTAATCTAAACCAGTTAGAAAAGAAAAATAATCAATACCCAATCCACATGAGACTCAAAGGTAGTAGAGCAGGTGGCAGCCTCTTCTCCCAGTGCCCATCTTTTCAGCGTGCCATCACGGCTCCCAGTAAAAAGGTAATCACATCCATCAGACACTGTTGACTTTAGTACAGCCAGACAATTTATGCCTGCACAATGCTGCAGATAGAGAAATATACCAAACGCAGTAACATGAGGATCTCTAAAAGATCAAGATCATTGAGACGAAAATAAGTTACTAAGATATTGTTTTCCTGGCGGAAAAAATTAAAATGTAACAAGTTTGACAGTTGTTCATCCATCGGCTACTTGAAAAATCAATGTATCGAAATTTCAATAACTATCACAACAAAAGAGAATAAGATAAAAGCCCTAAAGCAAAAATAAAACCTAAGAGCCACCATTTGCTTGCTCTTAAAGTACCTTACTGTTAAACAGACCAGCACCGGTAGTAAGATTGCAAGCTCAAAAAATACATAAACACAGAAAACGACCAAATATTTCACTAGACAATACAATTAGATCTAACAAGGAAAAAACAACACAAGAAAAACATAGTCCCACCAAAATGAGATGGGCAAGGATATTCCCTCTAAAAGAGGGTTCGTAGGCCCAAAGTAAACACAACAAAAATGAGAGTGATTCCCTTTACAACAAGTCAAAAAACTGAAGCTGAACATAAGACAACGTAACAACAAAAGTTCACCTTTGTATCATCAGCATCATTCAAGACGTATGTCAATCTCTTCTCTTTACGAGGGCGAGTGGAATTGGCTGTGTTCCCCGCGCTACCCACACGGTGCATTGCAGAAGCCACTGGAAACATAGAATTTAATACATAATGAATCAAAAAAAAAAACATCGGCCTATTCGAACTCAATCTTATAGTCTAGAAAAAACACACAACTAAGCATCAAAAGTACACCCACAAACTAAGAAATCAAATCATGACCAGGTTAACATCTAAAGCAGCCCAAGCCCTCGGCCCAAATCAACAACCCGATAGGAAAAACCACACTCATCTCTGAGCAATTTACCAATCGGATCATCAAAATTAGGGTTTCAACCAGGAAATGAACGAGATACATAAAGCTCAAAATTTTACCAAAAAAGACGATAATAATCAAACAAATACACAATTGCACAATCCAGATAAATAAAATCGATTTAGAACAGAAAGAACTGGAATGGGATAAACGAAACTTGAATCAACCCTAACCTCGTCAATCAGTGATGAAATCCAAGCTCTTCTCTTTGCTCGTTTTTTCTTTTTCCTTGTTTTTAATTTTTCCTTCCTCTACTGCCAAAGCTGCTATTTTAGAGAGAGAAAGTCCTTAGAGAGAGAGAGACACGAGAGTGAAATTTGGGGCGTGTGGTTTTCGGCATTTTATTTTGGCTCAATTGAGCCCCCTTTGACTCGGTTTTTCCTGTGTCTTCAGTGAGGCCAGAACGGTCTTTTCGTCAAAGAGATAAACTAGAGGGCGAGATTTTGCTGTACTGACCGCATCAATTGGCGCGTGCGTCCACGCTTCCCGGCCGGCGGAGGAGATATTCCCTTTTTTAAGAACCGGCTGAGGACATTGCCCATAGAAGGGCCGCAAAATCAGAAAATTACATAATGGTCGCTGAGCGCTTGGATTCTCTCACTGTGGTGGGCGAATAGAGTGAAAGTCGAAAATATTGGTGGAAAAATGGCGTTAAATTCGTTACTCTGCCCCCTAGTTTTTTTTTTCTTATATAAAAATGTTACCCCATTAGTTTGCATATTTATGCATTAGTCCCCATTTATATGTTTTCTTTTACACGTCGCACAAATGTGAGAATTCTCCGCTGTGATTTTGGGGGTGGGGTGGGGTGGGGTGGGGTGGTGGTGGAGTGGAGGGAAAAAAATGCATTTGTTTGGTGTTTAAAGGTCAAACAAATTGAACAATGATTTCATAAGATTTGTACAATGGCTAGTTACAAGTTCATTAGAAAAGGGGAAAAAAAAAGTTCTTCCCCTCTGAAAAAAGAGAGAGAAAAAAACTCAAAACAAAATGGCTTCTTTTTGGGAAAAAAAATAGAGTAAAACAATAATACATAGAAAAAACAAAATCAAATATTTTTATTTTCAAATTTAAGATGGAATATTGGTCAATTAATTATTCCTTCAAGTACCATGGTGATTTTTTAGTAGCAAAAATAAAAAAATAAATACCATGGTGATTTTATGCACCGGAAAGGAATAGTACAACTAACCAATTTCTCCGAAAACAAAAAACTTGGTGATTATATGAAAAGTGTGTTTGTGTTGGGCAAATCTAGTTTTAATTTATCAGTTTCAACTCAAATAGTGTAAAATTTTTACATATTATAATGTAAAGCAAAAATATACTACAATGTAAAACTCTCACATGCTACAATATTTTCAATTATGTTTCGGTTTCAACTCACTTTTTCAAACAGTAACGTATGGTATAATTTATTTTTTGTGCACAATATGTGAAATTACACCTAATATCTGTTTGCTGAGGGCATAACTCTAACCAACATTCATTATTTTGAATTAGCCAAATCACCCTTTGAAGTTCTGCCTACCCTAAACTATGGTAACTTCAATCTTATTTTTTCTTTTATACTTGAAGAAAAAATTTCATAATCCCTAAACTATGATTACTTCAATCTTCTTTTTTCTTTTATACTTGAAGAAAAAAATTCATAATTTTTTACCTTTATATCTGATTGAGATGATGTTTTTCATTACGTTCATAGTAAAAAAGAAAATAAATTAAGATCTGTATTACATATTTAAACATGTCATGAATATTAGGTTTTGTAAGAATTATTAGTAAATTAAATTTTAATTTTATTCCCTATTTAAATTAACACTTACCTATATATCCAGACGTTAATTTAAATAGCAATTTAAATCATACAATTCAAAATAGACAACTCAAATCAAAATATTTCAAATCAATAAAATTCGAATCCATCTACCAAACAAGTCTATAGAGATTCAAGGTCAAATCGATGGATGTACTTTAATTAGATTTTTCTAATATATTTTGCTTAATACTTTTATGTATTTTTATGAAAATATTGCGTCTAACTAATTATATATCATATATCATATATGTCGATGTATGTATTTTCTCTTGTTGTTGATTAAATTAGTTTTTTTTTTTTTACTTTGTATGCATTTCAAAAAAAAAAGGGCTCATGCTTCAATTTTTTGTAATTTTGTTGTATTTACATTTGGACAGAAACATGGTTGTTTTTTTGTATGTTTTTTTGGAAAAAAAAAAATATCGGGGCCACATGACAAAGTTTGCACGTGAATGTGGGTCGTGTAATGAAATGCATTTGATGGTCAAAAGGAATCCACTAAAACTAATAAAAGCCTTAGTTGGGTGGATTCATTTGTCACGTTATATGGAATGACATACATGTATTAGCAAGTAAATTCGATCATCACATTTAAAGAAGAAGAAGAAGAAGAATCACTTAGGTTTGAATTAAAAGTTACTTTATACATATTTTTCTATATTGATAGTTTTGAATTTAATCATAGTTTTAAAGAAACTTCTTAAATTTGTTACATCTCAAGGTTTTGGAGAATTTACTTAATCCTATAATTGTAGGCTATATATATTATTGAACCATGTTAAATCTTCCTCCTTTTATTTTCTTATTGTCATTAATATTTTGTTGGAGACTTATCACTCGAACAAACAACAGTTAATGGCTTTCGTAGGGAAAGAACACATGGTGATCAATGTGGCGCTGCATAACAATGACACTTGTTGTTCTTAATTCCTCAAATTCCTAAATAAATCGTTTGGTAGTATTTTTAAAATAAATAAAAATAATTTTATTTTAAAAAATGATAATTTTTTAAGAATTATGTTGATAGTTTTTAAAATTTTTGTCTTCAACAATGTGCAAAAACATTTCACAGGACTCTTAAAATAATACCAAACGAGGATATTCTTCAACAACAATCGATCTAATCCCATACTGCATAAATTCCATATCATATAGTGTTGCTATCATCTTTCGAATCTCATATTACACAAATTCTATACCAAAGCAATTGCTTATTATATCTAGTTAGTTGGAAGCGAGCACTACACACATACGTATTTTATTGTATTGCATACATATATTTTTTAATACCATCATATGAAATTCTCTTAAATATTTAGTGCATTTCCTGTATAAATTCTCTTAAGAGTTAGGTTGGTAAATAAATATTCAAACAGAGCATACTTGTAAGGAAATATTAATTAAGCAAATTAGAGTGTAAATTATTTATAAGTACATTTAAAGGCATGGCACCTCACATGGGCGACGTCGTGAAGGCGCCTTGTTCGAGCTTCAGATTGGTCATCCATCGATCTCTTGATCCATGATTGACGATGCAATTTAATACTGTCCTCGACAATTTTTACGGAATATAAATTTCTATAAATTGTTCCTCCATTAAAAGACAATGTATTAACTCAACACTAACTAGCCAAACTTCAAAATTAATCTTGGCCATCTTTGAATTCATCTCATTTGATACACACTTATACAATATTGATAATTTTTTAACGAATTAGCGTCGAATTTATTAACTTAGTATTGGAGTGTCATCGTCCGATACCTATCGATGTCTACTTTTTTCTTGTTGATTTTGCAGAATTCTTATTGATCATCCATCAATGAGGTATTCTTATCAAATTCTTGTTAAAAATTGTTTGTATGAATTACAACTAAGTTCAATGAGGATGAAATTTTGCACCAATAAATCAACTTCTCTGCTACATTCTAAAGACTTATACTGATCTATGTCCTAAAAATTGAGTGCTCGATTCGTTGTTTACTGAGCGGTTGTTTCTTATCTCTTCACACTTCAAAATATATATATATATATATTCCTTTAGCTGAAAACCCAACCATGTAAAGCCACCAAACAACAACACCAAAGAGAAGAATATATATATATATATATATATATATATATATATTTTTTTTTTTTTTTTTTTTTTGAGGGGAGATGAGAAACGATTTATATACAAAGGAAGAAAAAAAATTGTTTCTTCAACATAAAAAATAAAGTCAAATAATCCGAAAAACATTCTATGAGATTATTGAAAAAGGAGAATTAAAGAAAGTATGGAATAATCTGTTTTGAGGAGGGCTAAATACAGCCGTTACTCCAAACTCCTTTCTAGATGGTACCTTCTCCTTTTAACAGGTGTCATTTTAATCATACTAAACAATCACACTTTATAACAAGCCACTTGTTAACTCGTATTTACAAGAATGCCATCCTTCCTTTCTAATACTAATGTTTCACGTATTTTTCTACCCATTATTAAAAAAAAAAGGTCATTTTACATTTTGCACTATAATAGAAAAGATTAATCCAAATAAAATCGTGAATTAATATCATCATAAAAAAAACTTGAATTAATATTAGTTCAATAACCTTAACTCGAAAAGTCCTATAGTCTCTTTCGTTACTATTCAAAAAAGTAAAATAAAGTATAGTCCCTTTATAAAAAAAAAGGTACAAAACAGAGGCGGGATGAACAACTGAAGTACAAACTTTTTTTTTTTTTTTGACGAAAAGATATCAGAGTGTCTGAATTGAAGCAATTTCCTATGACTAATACTATTTTACGTTGTTATTATGACGACCTATCTTTTTAGCCAGTTATTTTATTTTTTTAAACATAGTTCTTAAACATTGATCTTATTTACTTAGTAAGAAAAATATTGAATTAATTTTTTTTAAACATTCTTTTAAACGTACTTAAAAATTGTTGCAACTTTTGTCGCCATTCGAATTGAGACCTCGCTTAACATTTGCCTTTAAAACCATTTCAAATCATTTCTTAAAACTTAATAAGAAACATTTACTAAATTATAGCTTATAACTTAACTTTACAATTAGATAAAACATTTTGTAAAATATGACTTAACTTTGAAAACATATCTTAAAACTTCATAAACACTACATTAAACAATGGAAAACCTTTTCTTTGAGTAGCATAAGCAAAACCATGGTGGTATCCATACCCAAATCTTCGCATATGCCCTCCGCAGCACCTAGCTCTTCTAGCGGGTCTTACTAGTCTCCCGTAAAGCTACCTATAGCATGAAACTTTTTATGAGCTTATGCTCAGTAAGTTCAAACATAAATTCACAAATCATTTAATTATGCTTTAAAAACTTTCCTCATAATACCCTTATTTTGAAACATTTTTCATAAACTTATTTCGTAAACATTTTTCATAAAACATTTCTAAAACGTTTCTCATAGACGCTTTTCATAAAACATTTAACATGTAGTAATTCTCATAATGTTTTTCATAAAGCGTCATTTATAAACCTTTTCATGTTTATAGCTTGTACCGTAAAATCTATTGCATAACAAATGCATTATAAAATGCAAACACATTTTACAAATCATAACTTGTTCTTTAACATTTATTGCATAGCAAATGCAACTTATGGCATAACAAATGCATCATATAATGCAAACACATTTTGCAAATCATAATTTGTACACTTTTAAACATTGTGCATTTCACATGCAATCATACTTCAATTACATTGAAAATCATAAATTGAACTTTTAAAAACATTATGCATATCAATATGCAAATAGACTTTAAACATAGCATTTGCAAATCTTGCTTGTACCGTAAAATCTATTGCATAAGAAATGTATTATAAAATGCAAACACATTTTACAAATCATAACTTGTTCTTTAACATTTATTGCATAGCAAATGTAACTTATGGCATAACAAATGCCTCATATAATGCAAACACATTTTGCAAATCATAATTTGTACACTTTTAAACATTGTGCATTTCACATGCAATCATACTTCAATTACATTGAAAATCATAAATTGAACTTTTAAAAACATTATGCATATCAATATACAAATAGACTTTAAACATAAACATAACATTAGCAAATTTATTGCAAATCTTGCTTTGAATCTTTAAAGCTTTTTGCATAATACATGCAAACATACTTTTAAAAACAACTTGCATAATAATTGCAAACACATTTGCAAACATATATAAGCGTTTGAAAACTATTTACTTCATGCTGTAGGTGAGGTCTGAAACTTATCTGGACTATGTTATAGCGTTCCCGATTTCATTCATTTTCCTTTCATTAGTCGGCTCCTGTATCCTGATCAAATGACAGCCGACTTATTAGTTAACTTTCTTTATAACCAATCCACTCGATTAATAATAAAGTGTAAACATTAACCATTCTTTCCTTTTAACTTGTCTTGTACACAATACGTTTACCCTTGTCTTTACTTAACCTTGTAATACATCGAGGTCATATTTTCTTTTAATCTTGTAACCCACCGGGTCACCTTTCATTTGCTTAAGCATCCCTTATTAAATCTCTTGTCACACATGACGGTTACGTTACTTAATGCATTACGGAACATTTTCTGTCTAAAACATTATGCTAAATTCGAGTGTTCGACTCCGTTCTAGCCGTTTCCTTAATAATAACGATTTTACCCTTAACAGATTTTTCGTCCATTTCGTAACTCTATAAAACTCATCTCTTAACTTTAACATTCTATTACCTACATATAATGGAAAAATTGCCACTGAGAAACGTTTCCTGACATCGGGTGTTTCGGGTCCATTTTGGTCATTTTAATAAAATAACCATTTTGCCCTTAATCTCATTTCCTTTCATTCATTCCTCGACTGAACTTTAAATCCTTAAACTTAGCATCTATAATACTTACTACCTACAGCAATATAGAAAACCAACATTCTCTAGTGAAAACCCAGTTTTTAGACAATTTTTAGTTTTGGCCCAAAATACAAAAATATTTGCATTTACGCCCCTGGAACCAAAAATAATCTTTTTAAACCATTAGTCCTCATTTTTCATGAGGAACATTTTTGCTTAAAGTACCATTTTCAAAATCCTTTGCAAAAATAACATTTTTGCCCTTTAAATTTTTTTTCCAATTTCAACAAATTCTTGTAAAATTAAAATCTCACAATTGGTTGAGGTTTTTGACGAACTATCTACAATGCTTAACAGTTTTGTTGAGATCTACAACTTTTGTGTTTTAACTTTTCTGAAATTCCACGTTTAGAGAGACTTTTTGACTGATTTTTCAATCTGTCGAGAAAGAACTTTTTCTTTTAATTTAGTCCTTAGGGTATTTTTGTCAAAATCCATTTTCAATCAGCATTCTACCCTTGTAAGGGCAGTTTCAACTCTTGTTTCAATCATTTTCATGCTAAATCATCATTTTTGCAAACTTAGTACTAAAATTACAAAAATATGGCTTTTTGCAAAAACTAACATTTTCAACATTTAAACCTAAGTTTTGCAATCTAAACATACCATAATTCATGTATCTATGGGATTTAAGCAAAACTTTGCTTGAAAGCCCACATATCTTTGAAATGACAAAAATCAAATTAAAATTCACATAATTTCAAAACTTACCCCAAAACACCTTTTGATTTCTAGCCTTCCAAGGCTCCTTTAGATCTCCTTCTTAAACACTATTTTCATACAAAAACACCATAGATTAGCTTCCTTTCTTTTTCCCAAGAAAAACCCTAAAACCCTTTGAAAAAGTTTAGGTTTTTACCTTCAAACTTGCAGAAATCCTTGGGCTTCACTTCTTGAACTTAAATGGGGCTATTTTTGCAAAGTTTTGGGGTTGAGAAATTTTTGAGAGCCTTCTTCCATGGCTGCCGTGGGTTCATGAGGAAGAGGAAGAAGTTTTTTTTTGGATAAAATCACATTAAATGCTCACTTATCCATTTTGGTTACTCATGGTCATCCATAAGGATACACTAGGTGGTGACATGCTATTGGGCCACATTTCTAAGCTTGGTGATCCAATCAAATTTGGATGGGTGTCTAATTTGTGGGACCCAAAAATTTACACATTGTAATTTTTCATCACACAGTATTTTTCTTATACTGTCGTGGTAAAATCAGTGCAAAGATATATTCTTAGACTGTATAAAATATTTTACTTGCATCTGATTTATTTTTAGAGGCCAACATACCTTTTATTATTCATCCATATTCTCTAAGCAGTATTATTCTTATATTGCTTGAACTTAAACAGTCTAATTTCTATACTGCATGTCCTTAAAGAATCCAATTTTTATACTGCATTACTTTAATGCCGTATAATTTGTTATTTTATTATTCAATATTTTTCCTTAAACTGTATTTTTCGTCTTAATATAACCCTTAACTTAATATATTTTTAATGCATTAAAAATTTCTAGTTGTTACAGTTATAGGCTCAATTTTTTTATCATAGGTTAGTAAAAGTAGAATTACCTATCTATAAATTTAAATGCTCTAACCGTCATGGCAATCAGGAAATTGGGTTCTGATACATTCTATATTATAGCGCGAGAGTTTGAACAACCTGCGCAAAAAGTAAACTGACGTTTTTTAAAAATATCAGGTGAAAAAAAAAATGTGAAACATAGTTGTAGGAAGGAAGGGTGGCATGTTTGTAAATGTGGGAAATATTTGGCTTGTTATAGAATGTGATTATTTGAGATAATTTAAGTGAAACATATAAAAATAATAAAAAAAAGACAACATCTGGAAAGAGTATGAAATAGAGTCTGTATTTAGCACTGCTCGGCTTTTTTCATTTCTCTAAAAAAGGCTCTTAATTTTGGTTACGTGGGTGTTCAAGTCATACTATATACATACATATAAAGTACAAAAGTTGGTCTCTCAAGCCTACGTAATTATTAGAGAGTTGGAATATAATAGACTGATAAAGATTCTCTATGTACTCTATTACCCTTTTAACATGACATACAAGAGCTAGCACGAGGCTCAGCGAGCGGCTGGGAAAAGAATATGTGAAAATGAAATGTAACTAACCATGTCCCTACTTTTTTAGTCCCCCTTGTGAATATTGACCGACAAATAATATCCACCGTATAAAAAAATAGTTCACGACCACCACTAAGGTATGGATATATACATGGGGTAATCCTTTTATTTTTTTTATTTATCTCTCTCGAGGGTAAAATTGATGGTGGGACAGATATTTTGGTTCTATCAATAGGTTATATTATTTTAAAGATTGATTACAAAAATTTTTTTAATCATAATTTTTATAACACTTTTGTCTTCCAACTTTAAAACGTACAATTTGTTTCTCTTAAAGTATAAACTGTTAATATAAAATGGTCATTTGGTTAAAATTTTAATGACAAATTAATAAATAATTTTAAAATTAGAGATATTTTAGTAGTTTTAATTATAAAAAATAAAAACTAAAATAAAAATATTTTTTATTAATGATTAAAAACAAAAACAAATAAATTAAAAATATACTACTATTTGGATCTCTCTTTTTTTGATATACCAAAAATTTTTTAAAAAATTTATTAACTTTTTCACACTCAAAAAGTATTTTGAATTTTAAAAGGCAGAAGTACTAATAAAAACTTAAAAAATATGAAAGAAATTTTATTAATACTGCCAGAGTTATTTTCTCTTTGAAAATTATATGTTGTATTTTTTTGTTATATTAAATATATTTATATTATATTCTTTTTCATTTTACTAGTATACATAACTTTTGAAAATTTCAAAATACTTTTAGGTGTGAAAAAAATATAATTTTGAAGAAAATTTTGGTATATCAAAAAAGAAAGATTCTAATGATATAATGTTTTCAATTAATTTTTTTGTTTTTGATTATCAATAAAGACTATTTTTATTGTAGTTTTAATTTTTATGGTTATTTTTAAAATATTAAAAATGTTATAATTTAAGGAGAATTTTTGTAATTAATTTTTATTTTAAATGTTGGATTAACTTTCAACAATCTAATTTACAGTCAGAAACAATTTTGCTTATTTTTAACATCAAAAGTTTTAAATTAAACCATTAAAAAATTAATTTAACGGTAAAAATAACAAAGATACATCAATAAGGCTAAAACGGTGGTCAGAGCTCCCTTATTTTCTTTTCAAGGATGGGTAGAAAAATAAGGAAATTAAAGAGTTCGAATGGCATGGGTGAAGAGTACTGGCAAAATCGCTGAAAATAGGGTGCGGATGTGTTGGTGCATATCTGACGTGAGCAGCATTTGGCGACAAAAAAAGAGTCAAGTGTTCTAGAAATGTACTCATGGATTCAAATTCAATATTTGATCACAACCACACATCATGTCAAACAACAATATCTAATGTTTATTTATTTATTTTATACATATGTCTAAACGTTTATTTTAATGCAAAACTTGAAAGAAAAAGAAAAATTATTGCTATGATAAAAGATTTTGTTTAAAAGTAATTTATTGGACACGAACAAATATTCTTTACAATATTGTTTTTTCCCTAAACCAAAAAAAAAAAAAAAAGAGTCAAAAACCCATCCCTTAGATGTTTGGTGGCGGCCAGAAGATGGGAATGTATGCGGATATGCACTATGCAAATGCTTTTTTTGTTGTTTTACAACCAACCAAATGATGTTATTCTTTTTGAAGAAAGACTTGAGTTGAAAAAAATTGCTTTTTTTTTTTTTTTTGTTTGCCAAGTAATTGAGTCCAAACTAGCATGCTCGTGTAGATGTTGTCTGAAAAAAACTTAAGCAAAAAAAAAACAAATAAATAAATAAAAAATAAAGAAAACTTTAGAGAGTAAAAAAAAAAAAAAAAAAAGGCAAAGATATTATTGATTGCTTTCTGAAGGTTCCAACAAGAACTTGACTACCCTGCAGCAGGACCAATGTTTTTGCAGATTGAAAAAAAAAAATTTTAAATTCCAACTGCCCAATATATCAGTATTACCCGCCATTATTACAGCTTTACCGTTAACGGCAAGTCTTTTATACTCCACTGTAAAAAATCTAAAATACATCAAAGGAACAGAATCTACTGCACTCACGCCCAGCGTATTATAAGCTATTGCCAATCAAACGTCGCCACGTCAGAGCACCGAGGAACTGGTATCGTGGGTACCACCTACGTGCCACTGTCAGAGGATTTCATCCACTGTAGACAATTAATTTTCCGCTTACTTTTGGACAAAGTTTTTGCGACGCTCCAAGCCAACTACTCTCACACACAAAAAAAAAAGAAAATAATAATAATAATAATAATAATAATAAATAAAAACAAAAATAAAAACAAATACAAATCTTCTTCTTTCGAGTTCCGCTTTTACCCCTTCTCTGCTCACGCTCCTCGCTGCATAAGCTACTTTACAGTTCAGTTTTTTGATCCAAGA
Organism: Artocarpus hirsutus; assembly: GCA_946598075.1. Classification (NCBI taxonomy): domain Eukaryota; kingdom Viridiplantae; phylum Streptophyta; class Magnoliopsida; order Rosales; family Moraceae; genus Artocarpus; species Artocarpus hirsutus. The sequence continues at coordinate 13,351 of CAMOHE010043352.1, read as the reverse complement.
CCAACCAAAAAAGAATCTCTCTTAAAAAAAAAAAAAACATATTTTTTTATTTGGTCGAAGTGACCATTAAACCGTACACGAGCTTTCACCTCTTAATCTGGGTCCTTTGCAGTGTTCAATAATTGAAACTCTACCCCTTTTTCATCTCTGTGTTTTAAATTTTCTTGGGCTTTTTTTTTTTCAATTGAAATTCTCTTCTCAGTTTCTTCAAACTTTGTTCATCAATACATGATCTTGGGTTCTTAAACTTTATTAATTACTAAAGTGCTTTATATTGCCAATCTTGAGATTTCTTCGTAAAGATTTTGGTGGGTCAGTTATGGTAACAAGCAGTAAATGCTTCAATTATTTTTTGTCCTTATTGTTTAAAGTTCAGAATTTCAGAAACCTGTTTTGAACTGTTCTCTCTTCGATAAAGCTGGTTTTTTTAAGCTTCTGAACTCTTTATAAACTTGTTTAGTAAATACGATGCATTATTATTATTTACTCTATTTTTCCTTTTTTCCTTTTGGGTATTATAATTACATACGCAAAGTAGCCTGCTTTCTACGCTGAGCTAGTGGAGCCTCTGTGTTAGGCGATTTCCTTAAAAAAGTTCCAACTGTTTGGTCCGAGAAATGTTCATAACAAACGAAAATGAACAGATCTCGTTGTCTTCATTTAATGTAAAAGAGCCCTTCAAATTATCATCTTTAATGGAATCAAACCCAGATTCTCCCGAAGGGCTTCCATTGATTTCCGAGCCGTCCGATTCACCCTCACTTCCTGCAATTTATACTGATGTCAACGTTGTTCCTGAGCACGAGAAGAACCAGCTCTTACACTCCATATCAAATCTGGAAGGTAAAATGTTTTTTTTTGACAAAGTTAAGGTTTTTGATACTTGAAACGGTCATTATCGTGATACTAAGAAACTTGTTGTTTTGGTTTTATAGGAGAAATTTCAGAGTTGAGGATAAAGCAGAAGCTATGGAATGAGAAACGGCGAGAGGCATTGAATAAGATATTGGACGTCAAAGGTAGTGAGAGTGGATCGTGGTTAATTAGTTCAATGAAGAGGTTGTCTAAAAGGGTGATTTTTTTAGTTTTAATCTGCGGTTAAATTTTATGTTTTTTAGGCAGCATTCGCGTTTTTTGTCGAGTTCGGCCGTTCCTAGCGATTGACAGGAGAAGAATTCGTGAGCCTATTTTCACTGGATCAGAGAAGATTGTGGTCAAGTCAGGTGGAACTAGAAAAGAGTACGAATTCGACAAGGTTTTCCCTCAAGAAGTAAGCCAAGGTGAGCTGTCTGCTAATGTCGAAAATTCATTTTCCCCGGGATTTACCTGAACACATTTGATGCAATGCTAGTTTTAGTGAGAGAATTGAACATATTGCAGGAGATATTTTTGTTGAGGTGGAGCCAATTCTGAGATCTGCACTTGATGGCCATAACGTTTGCGTTTTAGCTTATGGTCAAACCGGCACGGGCAAGACATTCACAATGGTTGGTAGTAAAACAGCCCTTTTCATGAAATTATTGTTGCGTCCATATTGTGGCGGCAGATTCAATCATGGGCCTTGAGAAGTGTCATAACTGATCCGAAATAAATGAATGTACAGGACGGAACAAATGAGCAGCCAGGGATCATTCCTAGAGCTCTAAAGGAACTCTTTCATCAAGCCTCCTCGGAAGGCGAATATTCGTTAACATTTTCCATGAGCATGTTAGAAGTTTACATGGGCAGTCTTAGAGATCTACTAGCTCCAAGACCAACTTATAGGGCATATGAGCCCATAACAAGATGGTAATTAGTTCTAACGACAAAAGTTTTTCAAGGTAATATTTGTTAAGTTGCTTACCATATTTTGCTGTCTCAACTGCAGCAATCTCAACATCCAAACAGATCCAAAGGGAAATGTTGAAATCGAAGGTCTTACGGAAGTACAAATCCTAGATTATGCTAAAGCCAGATGGTGGTATAACCGAGGGAGGCGAGCTAGGTCAACTTCCTGGACTAATGTGAATGAAACATCCAGTAGGTCTCACTGGTGGGTTCCAGATCTAGTTAGTTATTTGAGAAAATTTCATTGCTTTTTTTTGGTTTGATAATTACGTTATCTGTTTAGCTTTATATAATCTAGCTTAACAAGGATAGCCATTTTCCGACACGGGAATGGTTCGTCAGATGCTAAGACCGAAGTGAGCAAACTGTGGATGGTTGATCTTGGAGGGAGTGAAAGATTGTTGAAAACAGGAGCTAGTGGGCTGACACTTGATGAGGGAAGGGCCATAAACCTTTCTCTTTCAGCTTTGGGTGATGTTATTGCTGCTCTAAGAAGGAAGCGTGGCCATGTTCCTTTCAGGTAATGTTACTTGCTGCTTTTGAATTTTGATGTCAGCTTTAGTTGAGATCCTAATATTCTTCTCAGTAAAATGAAAGCTTGGACAAGGGGCTGTCGGATAATTGCTTTTTTCTTTTATGCTGGTCCAACTCTTTTAACCTCAATCTGATTTTCTTTTTGTCTCTTTGGTTGCAGGAATAGCAAGCTAACTCAAATCCTCAAAGACTCTCTAGGTAATTAATACAGAATCTCTGAGGGAGTATTCTACTTGGACTGATATAGAACTTTTAGAGCAAATTCAATTGTATATGTGATAAGTTCACACTATAAGCAATTTTCCAATGTCACAATATCGTAATTCATAGACGTCAACATCAAAGTTGTAAATTTGTGCATTGAAATGCTATAAAAAAGTAGCCAAAATTTCGGCTCATTCTCTTAGTCCAAAAAGGGTTTTTTAAAACTGGCTAATTTCGATCACTACAGGTGATGGTTCAAAGGTGTTGATGCTGGTGCATGTGAGCCCATGTGAAGAAGATGTTGGGGAAACAATCTGTTCATTGTGCTTTGCAAGGAGGGCAAGAGCAGTGGAGTCAAACAGAGAACAAGTTGAGGTAGTTGTCTCTTTTCTGCATAATACTTTGTGTAACATGTCAATTACGTGTTTGTTACAATTTTGGGCAATTGCTTTAGGACCTAAAGAAGCAAAAGGAGAAAAAGGTTCATGAGCTTGAAGAATACATGAGAGAAGCAGAAGAAGAGTGTCAGAAAGTAAAGGATCAAATACAAAAGGCTGAATTCCTTCTAACTGAGAACAAAAAGCTCTACTCAAACACTGACCAAAAACTTGACTATGAAGAAAACTCCCCTGAAAGTCCTAAACAAGAGCTAAGGGAAGTAACTGAAACACGTCAACAGTCTGATCAGAAATCAACTAGAAGAATCATTTCTAGATCCTTGCCCCGGTTCATGACTTCCACCGTCGCCAGCCGTGAAAGGCAAAGCGCATCAGAGAGGGACATTATTGGAAGAGCAAGAAGTCTGCAGTCTACGACTAAAAGTTCAATACAGTTCACGGCTTCTCATTCAATTAGCTTTTTGGATCGCCGTTTTAAAGCCAGTTTACAGAACTCAAGCAGAAAAAAACATGTTGAAATTACAGATAATGTTGATGTTGTTGTCAACATGACCGAAAGCCCAAAATGCAATGGCTTAGACACTAACAAGTCAACCTCTTTGACAAGAAGTAAGATGGTGACATCATCCGATCCAAACTTAAGAGCTAAACTTTGTCGTCACAGAAGGAGGATGTCTGATCTAAACTGATCCAAGTGTGAAAAATGAAGAAGAGCTTGTTTTTTCAGCTGTTCTTGTGTGGTGTTGTCAGATGTGTGTGCCTTTTGTTTTTGGCTTTATATCTTAAGCTGAAAATTTTGAGTGTTATCATATGCATAGTACAATAGAGTGATACAACATTAACTCTTTTTGTTTTGGAAACAATATTAGCTTGGTTTGTGGGTTCTCTTCTACTTTTCTTTTTAAAATAAGGAAAAGAAAATGCCCACGTGATCTTTTTAATTGTTTGTTGGATTCTAAGTCATGGACCATGGTAATTAAATTGTCTACTGTTTATTATTGAAGCCGAATGGGTGGGTGGCCAGCAACTCTGTCCCAACATGGAATAAGCCTCGTGAAAGCCTTACACTTGCTCTTGCAACTTTTTTTTTTTTTTTTGTTTTTATTTTGACAAAATTTACATTGTGGTGGATTTCTATCTTTGTATTTATATGGTGTTTGACAGGGTGGTTAAAACCGTTGGTTAAAATTATTTTTACTATAGTATATGAGAGCTTTATACTCTAGCGTTTTTTTTTTATTATTATTATAACATGTGAGAGCTTTATACTGTTTATAATTGAGAAAGTGATCCGAACCACAACTGTAAAACATCCTAGAAAATCATAACCAAATAGATATAACGTACTTGAAAACAATATCTTATCCTTCAAGACCAAAAATATTTTGTGTCATTTTAACTAAAAATTAATACAAAATTCATAAATTACCAAAAAAAAAAAAATGAAAACCCGCTATGAATCATAATAAATAACAATATGGGATAATTAGATATAATTATGCATCTTATTTTTAATTCTTTTATAATTTATTCCTCTGCTTTTTAAAAATTGCAAAACTATTCTTTGAATTTAAAAAAGCATTCATTAAAGAAAAATTTTTGAAAAATTTTAATAATTTCAAAGACATAATATTTTTTAACAAACAATTTTGTTTAATTTTATATTTTGTTGTAAGATTTTTACCTTTTAAGAGTTTAAAATATTTCTAAGAATCGATTTAAAGATTATATTTTTTTTTTGTCTAAAAAATTGTTCAACCTTTGAAAATAGCTAGCATAAAATGAATTCAAATTTAAATTTACCTTTTTCTTAGAAGTAAATATATAGTTGATAAATAAAGAGTTATTTTATCTTCTTTTATCTATCCGTACAGTTTTATAACGAAGATAAATTTAAAAAATTAAAACTATGTCTTATAATTATTAACTCCAGGACCATCCTGTTCACGCCCACACCATAATATTGCCCTTCTCACACGATCCGCAGGAACGCCTAAACGACATTCTGTCGACACACAAATTGGAAAAAGAAATCAACAAATTACGCTGCCACAAAAACGGATGTCGTTTGTTCATGAAAAAAGATGTTGTTTGGACGTTCGAATCTTAAAACCAGAAGAATCTGATCTGGCACAGATTTGCACAAGCAGAACCCATTCTTCTTCTTCAGTTAGAACTGAGAAGCGTAGAAGGGGCCACCGATTTCTTCGTCAAGTGGAGAAAAATTGCCGATGGCGTTGTTATCGTCGTCGTCGTCGTCGTCGCCGTCGCCGGCGAAGGGCGTGGTGATAACGGTGCCGGTGCTAATACTGGTTGCCTCTGCCGCCGCCATCTTCTTCTTCTTCCTGTTGTCCTCTCTGTCCTCCTGCGATTGCCCGTTGTCAGCCACTTCCGGCGTCCCCGTTCCCAACCGCTCCGGAGAAAGTCTCGCCGTGTCGGCGGCTGAGAGGATATCGCCGACGAAGGAGGACGTGGAATGGGTGAGGGATCAGATCCGCCTCAATGGGCTGCATATGAAGGACAATGTGCTTCGTAAGGGCATTAACCCTCGCACTAGAGCTCAGCAACTTCAAGATATCTTGCAGTTCGTACTCTCTTATCTCTCTCTATAAGTGTGTGAGTGTGTTTGAATTTGCTTAAACTAGTGGAATTTTTGTTGAGTTCTGTTAACTTGTGTATGGATGTTGGATTTGGGGCATATTCGAGTTGTGATTTGTGCTTAATTATAGCACCATGAGTGCACTTTCACTGTTCAATCAAGATTAAACAAAACGATTCACGTAAATGTCTTAAGGTTTGATTTGTCTGATTATGATCTGTTTGATTCATCAAATTGGGAAATTAAAAGGTCAAAACTTTAAAATTATTGAAATTCTAGGAAATGGTAATACAAGTGCCAGGTACAAGATAAAAGCTTAAAGTTCAGAGATTTGTTTTTGAGTAGTTTCAGTTCTTTTGGCGACAAAAATGATGTTTGTTGTGCCTTTACCATGTGGTTGTGGTTCCTTTTTGCTCAAATATTCTTAGTTGGGGACTATTACATTTCCCTGCAATAGAGGCAATGTTTAATTGAAAGCAAAACTGAAACTTTTTGTTAATTTTGCTAGATTCAAGGGAATTTCCCACTACGAAGAACCTGAATCTAACAATCACACTGCCCTTCCATGCCCCGCCGAGCTACTTGTTGAAGAGCACCACAGCAACTATGGTGAGCCCTGGGCAGGAGGACGAGATGTGTTTGAGTTTCTTGCTGAGTCAACCCACCTCAGACCCAATTCCCGTGTTTTGGAGATTGGATGTGGTACCCTTCGAGTTGGTTTGCATTTTATCCGCTATCTCAATCCCGAAAACTTCCACTGCCTTGAAAGAGATGAGCTCTCGTTAATGGCAGCTTTCAGGTATGAGCTTCCTTCGCAAGGCCTGTTGCACAAGCGCCCTCTGATTGTGAGAGGTGAGGATATGGACTACAGTAAGTTTGGTTCAGGAGTTGTCTATGATTTGATCTATGCCAGTGCTGTGTTTCTCCATATGCCTGATAAGCTTGTGTGGGTTGGTCTAGAGAGATTAGCAAGTAAACTGAAACCCCATGATGGGAGAATCTTTGTGTCACATAATGCTAAGTTCTGTTCGCGGTTAGGAGGAGAAGAGTGCACAAAGAGGCTCACTAGTTTGGGGCTTGAGTACGTCAGAAAGCATACACATGATAGCTTGCTTTTCAATCACTATGAGATTTGGTTCGAGTTTAGGCGGTTTAAGGCTTAGGATTATGATGGTTAATTCGTTTTGGTGTCAAGTGTCAACATTCATCGTTAGAAAGAACAGAGTGAAGTTGCTGGTGGATGCTCTTGTTGCACCGCAAGAGATTTTTAAAGGCTGTGTCTGACACCTCCTGTTCATAACTGTACCTGAAAGAGAAGCAGCGAATGATTATTTGACGGGGCATTTTCAATAGTTTGTGTAGAAAGCTGAGCCCTGCTTTCTATTTTGTTTGTATTTTCATCTAGGAAAAGGATAACCTTGTAAGCTTCTGATCTTTCAACTCTGAACGCAGATCTATAATCTTTTATTTTATATGTACTGTCACGTTATGTGATCACTATATTGAGTTTGAGATACTAGTTATAGCAGCTGCATCATCTGTATTCAATTCATTGACTTAGATATTAATTTTATTTGCCCTTTTTCCATTTGTGTTGAGAGAGGAGTGTGATTTCGGTTGCACTTATGAAGCAAAAGTTTGAATGGAATGACTTGATTTGTGGGTGTTAGGGGAAACATACGAAAATTTGTGGTCATGAAAGTGACATACTTCATAATTGAGACTTTTGATTTGCAGCAGTTATGATATGAAGGTACTAAAGAAAGGTCCTTCACTTCACTGAGAGGCTCTTTAAATCTTTTTTGTTGCCTTTTCTTTTCGAGGTTTAATCCTTCTTGTTCAAATGTTGTGCACGTAACTAGAACGTTTTGATTTTTGTGGACGAGTTTTATTTCAGCCTTTTGTTTTTCCCCTCATGTTTTTACTAATTGGTAGTTTTTTGGAAATATGCAAATGGATTTTTTAATTTTTTTTTTATTTTCTATACTCTTAAGATTTTAGAGTTTAAAAAAAAAGAATTTAAGAAGTGAACACTTGAAGAAAAAAATGGATGGATGCCTGGTTTAAGATTTGGTCATTATCAGATTTTGTTTCAGAATTGTTCTTCTTCATGGATGCGTGGATTAAACTTTTATTTCAAACTTATCATCCGCGGTTTGAACCACAAACTGCAATTTCTAACCACAACTGTGTTTTCTCTCATATGCTACAATTTTTGGTTCAAACTCATATCCCAAACGACCTACTAATATTAATATTGCATCAAATAGGACAGATGTGACTACAAATGTAGAAGCATGGGCTGCATCTGAATTTCAGGTACTAAATAAAAAACAAAAATGACCAGAAAATATGAATGTTGCCCATCCTAGTTTCATTCTCATGAAAGATAATTCTAGATTGTTTTTATTCTCCATGTTGCTTCAAATTGAAGGAATTTGGGATGTGCATTTCACCCTAGTTTTCGTGACCTGTTGCCAAGGGCTGCTAAATTCCTTGTTCTCCTGAATAAAGTCATCCTATCCACAGTGATTATGCATGATGATTTAAGATTACCAAAACATATCTTAATTAAGTAATAAGTGCTCCCCAAAAGGTAAATCTTAAAATCTTAAACTCTGAACAAAAGTCACATCCTGTAATGTCCTAAAGCACTTTATGAAGCACATAATTTCCAAGAGAAGTCTGGATTTTTTTTTTTTTTTGAAGGAAAGTATTGAATTTTGAATTAAATAGCCAAATCGGTTAAGACAGCAGAAGCTCCAAAATTTGAAACTTAATCCAAACCAATAATGTCTAGACTACTACTGAAAACATAATTTGTTAAAAGGTGGGCCACCACATTCGCCTGTCGGACAAACGATGGCAAGACATGCCACCTTAAGCATTTAACATCAAGTGCTTTATATCGACCATGACTAACCTAGCATCTTCTAAAGTAGTTGGCGAATTAACTGCATTAATAACATAACATTTATCGCATCCGACTCAACTGTCGATACCTGCATGCCATTGTTTGCACCAAATTCCATTCCCTCCCGCATAGCTGTGCATTCCAAAGTAGAGAAGTTTGGAAATCAACCAGCAAAAAGTTGCACAAATCATAGTGCGTATAAAAACTATAAAGCTTTACACCTCAGAAAACACCTAGTAAACATTCCTATAGGGTACTCCAATCGAAACGAAAAATAATGCTCTGGAATTTATTCTTCCAAAAACAACTTTTATTATTTTAAGTAAAGAGAGATGTTAAAAATAAGTAATTAACTGGAAATGGATTACACGCAGTAACTTTAGTTAGAATCATGTCAACTTTTATTATTTTAAGTAACGGGGGATGTTGAAAATAAGTAATTAACTTGAAGTGGTGGATTACACACAGGAACTTTAGTTAGAATCATGTCATTCTCATCAACTTAATCCAACCCATTTTGCCTTTAGTAAGTATCGACTCTTTGCAACTTCATATAGACAGATCCAAAATCATGTACATGTAATGAAACCAAATATTCGTTTCCCCCAACAAAGTACATGTTAACTGTCGTTTTCTCACTTTAAACTACATCCAAACAGCGGTCCATATCCGGATTTCCATGCACCTATCTATCTATATATATGGTTTAAGTTCCCCGGTTATCACAAGTATCAAGAGCTAGCTTAGAACATAATTAGTATTGTGATGGCAAAATTATCCACCTTGATGTTCCTCCTGCTTGTCCTTCTTGTTTTCAGCTGTGGTAAGAAAACATTTACTAACTTATATAATGGCCCTGCTCTCTCTTTTTCTTTCTTTGACCGTGGAAGTTTTAAATATCTACATTGCGACTTCAATTTCGAATCCTTGTTTTTTTTTTTTACAAGAGGAGAAAATGGATGCAATTGTAGAAGCTAAGGACTGCCACAAAACGTGGAACTGCAAGGGTGACCGGCGTTGCTGGGAAGACTGTAAAAACCGTTACAAAGGCGGGAAGGGATTGTGTGACTTGTACACGGCACCTTCCGTTCCAAAGCAGTGTTTTTGTGCATACAAGTGTTGACGCCTTTGCATTTTAATGCTCATGAGTTATGTGTAGTTTGTACTAAAGCTAAAATAAAGACCTTAGTTTTATGCTTGTAGAATATATTATAATATGTTTTCTGTTCAAGTAAGACTCCTTTGTGGACAACAAATGCTTTATTTTTTGTTCATATGTAGAATGATCGACATGTCTCTTTTATTGAATTCGTTTTGGATGGATATCAAGTATCAATATCAACCTTGGCAAAGCAATTTGAAGCTCTTCATGAAGAGCTTGATTAAAGAAAAATGTGTAGCTTGGTCATTTTAAGCATGGAGATGCATAAAACCCATTTATCAAAGAGTCCTCAGCTTAGTGTTTTAGGACATGAGTGCATAGGATTACAGAACAACAGTTTTTTCTAAGACATAGACTCATAGCACTTTCTAAATAAAATATTATCTTTTTATCATTTTGGTGTTCGAGATTTTAAATAAAATCACATTACCAATCTGTTTGAAAAATATTAAAAACGTACTTCATAGTCTAGAAAAATATCATTCCAGTGTCATGACCATGAGTATGTTTTTTAAGATATGAAGCGTCTTACTTTTAGGATATGAAATGTTTAATAATATTTTATCAATAAATCATAAATTAATTTCTTGAAAGGATTAAAGAAAATAAGAGCAAAAAAAAGTTCAACAAGACTCACCAAACAAAGCAAAATTTGTGGATTAATTTTTTGTTCGTTTGGTGTGGGACCCCGCCATTTCTCTCAGGTACATTGCAACATGAAAGTCATTACCTTCTGATTTTTTTTTTCCTTTTTTCAGATAATAAAGCTATACAAGCAGAAGTCTTACATTCCAAGAATTTGATAAATATAGGATTTGAATGATGGGTACAGTTGAAAAGCAAAAGTGGGATGATGAATTCTCCATCAATGGAGACAAGGAAGATATTGGTTTTATTGATTTTGAGGATGATAGCTCCATGTTTAACTATGACTTTAGTGAAGAAGGGCCAGTTGTTATATCCACCCCATTTCCTTTGATAAAACCCACGATACATTCTTGTTGGAGAAACTTCCAAATGTTCAATCACTATAGAGAACACTACTAGTGATCCGGTTGAGGGGGAGGTGTTCAGATACACTCTTCACTTCCTGCTAATTCATCCACTCTGTCCATGCTGGAACCTCCATCACGCAATTCAGACACAGCATATGTTCGAAACTTTTTGGAGTCGGATTCTCTTAAGGATAGAGTACTTCAGCCTCGCCAGGCTCTAACCACTTGGCCATCCTGCAAATCGAAAGAATTGGGTTTGTGCAAGTCTCTGGTTTATTTTGATGTAGGAGATGAAAGGATAGTTCGTGTTGCGAATCTATTCGCTGAAGACCAGGTCTCCCAGTCTCAGGCTTCAAGCGAGCCATACTTGAGAACACCAAGAAGGACACAGTATCTTGCAGATCAGCATTGTGGTTCTATTCAACCTTTAAGGGCAAGAACCAAACGATTCAACTATAAGCTTCCTGAATTTCAAATCTCAAAGAATGTTGGAGAGTTACTCGAGAATAAGCAAGTTCCAGCTGCTCTTAAAAAACGCCTAAAGAGGGAAACTACGTCGGCTACTTCAGTACATTAATTACCATGGAAGAGCTGCATTTAGAGGTAGTTATACGGTTTCAATAATAGGACAGGGGATTCGGACTTAAGGCCTCAACATTGCAGTAGATTTAATTAGTTCTTATGTAATGATTCAATACTAATGCTACTGTACTTGAAAGATTGCTCTGCTGTGAGTCCTTGTTGAACTAGCAAAGCGCGCATCTTCAGTCGCCAAAGCCCAAAATTGTTCTTTCCCATGAACTTTTCAATGTTGAATTTCGTCGTGTCCGTCATCTCTATGTAAGCTCTGATACCAATTTGTTATGGAAATTTCAGAAATCCTCTAAATTAAGAACCTTAGTTTCTAACTTGGCCACAGATATTACCCAGAAGAACAAGAAATTGCAGGCAAGTAAACAATCAAACACAGAACAAGAAAATTACGTGGTTCGATATTTCCCACCTACGTCTGCGGGGAGAGAAGCATTAGTATCTTTGTTGCTTTTTGAGATTCCAACCCTCCTTCCTCAACACTCACCATATAGAGAATGAACACAGAAAAAGACACTCTCTAGATCGTTCAAATTCTCTCTCAAGAAAAACAATATAGAGAAATCAGAATGATTCTAATAACCCCAATACTTCTAATACTAACACTTATATATCAATAGAAGCATACATCTCGGCCGTTAGATTAGATTAGGCTTTTCACCCCCATCTGATCATACTAAAACCGACCTAAAGCCAAACGACACCAACAAGATACAAAACGACACCTATTACTCCAAAACGACGGTCAACCTTTTTAACAGTGTTTTCACGCTTAAGATTTATAGTCTCTTTTATTTCATGTTTAAGAACGAGAAGGACCATGGTAATTAAAGAAGAGGATGGACTCCTAAATGCTTGGATTTATATAATTTTTGTCCTTGAAATATTTGTTTCTATTTTAGACTTCCTAAATAAATGGATTTTCACTTTTATTTTAAGTAATTTACTTAAATCTGAACAAAACGTTGTTATTATAGTTTTTTTGTTTACAATATTCAATGTTCGGATTTTTAGATCATCAATTTTTGGATGGTGGTGATGTCAATGATTATTTTAAATTTTTAATAAATGTTTTTTTGTTCAAATTTTTTTGAACTAAAATTCGATAATTTTTTAAATAAATTTTTGATAATTAATCACTTGAATTTAGCTCTTATGGTCTTTTATTCTAAAACCTCGAACTCAATCAGAGAGGTCCCATGGTTTACTCGCCAGATACTTAATACATGTAAATGTAATTGTTAATTAAACTCTTATCCTTGATTGAGTTTAAGCAACGATTGAGCCTTATTTGAATATCTGTAATTGTTAAACTCTAATCCTTGATTGCATTCATAAGACGGAAAATACGGAAAATCTAACTTTAAATATGTAATCAGTAATTACATTTGAAAAAGAGGAAAAACAAACTAATCCACTATTCTAGCACTCGCACATTAAACTTTTCCTCTATTTGGGAAAGTTGTTAAAAGATCGCAAGCATATAATTATTGTGAATTAGAAGCTCTAATTATACCGAGAATGAAAAATATATGAACGGAAAATAAATAAGAACATATTAAATTTATAATGGTTTACCCTTGATATGAGAGATATGTCTACTTTTATCCATGGAAGAATAATTCACTATGATGATGATGAAATTTACAAGAGAAACTAGTATAGTTTCTCTTAAGATTTTTCTTAAACCTCTCCCACTCAATTTTTGAGTTTTACACTCTTCAAAGAAAATAATTCAACCTATTTATTTATAGGTTTACAAAAAATGGACAATAAACCACCAAAAAATACAAAACGCGGAGCACGTCTACACGCCTGGCCGCATGCTTTTCTTGCACAACAGCGCGAGATGAAGTCTCGCACTCAAACTAACTCTATTCTTGCACAGCCACGGAGCTTTAAGGGCACAGCTGCACGTTGCTTTTGTAATACCTCATGGTCGTATGAAAACTTCTTTGTGGGGGCACGCACCTAAGACCCAAAAACGTATTTTTTTTATGTTTTTCACATTTTCTATGACCTTTGGGTGATATTCTGTATGGAGTAATATTCTGAAAAGCATTGAATTTAACTCTACATTTCTTAAAAATAATAACAGAATGACCACAAATTAAAAAATTAAAATTA